>JAOEHX010007821.1:0-16954 GCA_025448015.1 Bolborhynchus lineola
AAGATTTACAGATGACCCTGAAAATACAAGGTATCTAATCCAACTATGTGAATCTCCACAGTAATAAAACTTGATTCCTAATAAAACTAGTATCCTATATAATTAAATTTATTTCATTATCTGTCATTTGCAGAAGCACTCTGATAAAGGACCACAAACCTTTCGAAAAATAAGTTACTTGACCTCCTACCTGCTTGCTTTTTTTTCCCATAGATCACACTTGCCTTTAATTCCCATGATTGCTTTTGCTACTATACTTCACCCCAATTCAGCAAAGCGTGAGATAACATACTGGTCCTGTGGTGTGTTGTCAAAGACTGACGTGTCTGTGCATTTTGCTTATGAAGGTGCAAAAGCCTGGAGTAGAAGCTCCAGGCTTGCATCCTATTCATGCTCCCTGTGCCAGATTGCTGTTATGTGGTGCTTTCCTGCCACCACACATTAAAGTACTCAAATCCTAGTATGCAGCAGTGTCCCAGAGGTTTTTCTCCTTATTGAACTAAGATCAAAACCATTTTTTTGTATTCCAGGAAAAACTTGTCTCTTCTACAGCATTTTATCTCCAGGATACAGAAGATAGATTCCATACAACTTATTTCTGCAGGCTTTGCCTCAACTCAGGTTTTTACATGCCAAAATTGTTTTACTACACAAAGCAGCTCTACATCTACTCCATTATCGCTCAACTTTCTCACTTTCATGCCTGAATTTACCCTGGTGTCTTAGGTTAGATTGACAATGTGTGTCTGAGTTGACCCCCACTTTCTGAGCCAAGTATGATCTTACCAACCGGCTACCTAGATTTGATTCAAACTTTGAGAGGTCTTTCTAGCAGGCAGACAGCAACAGCTCATATCTGGATCATCAGCATCCAGGTATGTGACATCATCATACATAATCAATATCAACAATTACTTCTTATGGTTTCCATAGCTATTCAGAACCACAGATCACTTTTGTATAATGATGCTCACATGGAAAGCTCTATGCCTCTGAAAATATGCACACCTGTCACTACATCCTACATGTGGTGAGCAACTCTGCAAAACTTTGTAGGTGCATATATAGAGTACATGGTGCAACACTATAGACCCATCTGGCCTTTCCTTTCTGCAGCCAGGAGGAGGAAAGAGAGTTTATGTGAATATATACATAAATTTGCAGCAAGATGCATCACACACATTAGTCCCAGTTCTGTAGGATGGAATGCTATATCTACAAACATCATTTTTCACTGCAGTTTCCTCATCCATATCTTCCTCTTCTTTCTCCTACAGCTGGTCAGTCCTTTCTTTCTTCTTCCTCTATTAATTCAACCAGTGGTTCCTCAACTTTTGTTAAGCCTCATGACTTCCTTTCATTTTCTGCTAAGTATGTCCTTCAGTGTGGGGGCTCTCAAATTTTCTGGGCTCATATTTATCCTGGAAAACTCCGTTTGTTTAATCCAAAAAATAGCTTTTATTTTTTGTGTTGCACTTCTTTTCCCTTTATTCCTCCCCTCTCCTCTCTAATAAGCAATCACCATCTTCCTCTGGGAAGTATTTTATGTTGACTGTACAGTCTTCCTTGTCTGACTACAGCGCTCTGCTTCTTCCTCTAGGGAGATGACTGTGCTGCCATACTGAGTTCTTCAACCAGGTGAATATGGGCTTTTGGGGGGTTTTAGGGTGTTTGGATTTGGTTTGGTTTGGTTTTGTTTTGGTTTGTTTTTTTTCAGAAACACTGAGGAAAAAAAATAGGAGGAACAAAGAAATTCAGATGCTGCTGGCATGTCACACATCACCTGGAAAAACTCCAGCAGCAAGATATGTTTAATACAGGTTGGCCAAATCTAAGGGAGTGTTGGCAAGTCCTGTTGCTCTAGTCATCCACTTGTTGCATCTGACAGCCTACAAAGCTGGGACTTCAACATGAGCCAGCCTCTGCTTCTGCCCCTTGACAGCATATCTGTCTGGGGATCCAGTCACTTTGTTCTTCAGCCAAGCAAAAGTGTGAGCCAATAAGCAGTCATTCTAGTCAGCTGAAAGATTTGGGCTTGAGCATGAATTTGAAAGTAAGCTAACATAAAAGCAGAAGATACTTGATGAGGGAAATTTCTTGTTGTATTTTCGTCTCCTCAGTTAATGTGAATGGTTAGTGTAACAAGTCCAACTATGAAAATGGTAAGACTTTACAATACTTTTTTCCTCCCAAATACTAGAAAATACATCAAAGGTCAAGACAATATAAGTAAAACACAGAATGATTGATCTTGATATCACTTTTCAACCAGAAAATTGTGTACCTTCCATATATTTTGACATGACAACCTTCATTTTTATATAAAAGCAAATATATCTGTTAAGCAATGCATAAGTCTAAAATTCAGAAAGATAGTGAAAATTAAAACTATTGAAGCTAAAAATAGAAAGTTAAAAAAAGAATTGTTTATTATCATTTTAATTGCCCATCTTAATTTTCTTTAATTTCTATTGTGAATGTAGACTTTTTTCTCTGAACACTTCCTATTTTAAAATGCTGCTATTGAGTAACTAACTATACTTATCTTTGTCATCCATGAGTAAAAAATCCAACTATGCTATAGGAAAAGAACATCTAGATTGATAATGAAGAAAAATTATTAATACTATACTAAAAGCTATAAAGCAGTGTTCAGTTAGTTTTCTGTTTTTCAATTTTACAACTTAGATTAGTCTATGTAACAGACAATCGTATAATATGCCTACAAGTGGATTGGTGGTTTGTTAGTGATCCTCAGTGATCCTCAGTTGATGCATATGAATGCAATACTTCTAAAAGACAACATTTACTCCTACATTTTCACTCAAATTTCTCTCTTTCATTTCACTAATTTTTACTGAACATAAAAAGAATGACCTCTGTCATTCTCAGTACCCCTGGCTTTTATGTAAACAGCCCATGGCTTTGTTCATGTTTTCTGTTTCCATTATACCTGGTAATCAGATTTAAAAAAACACAGCATGTTTTAATTAGAGAACTGTTTGCATTTATGCAAGGCAAGATAATAATATCTGCATTACAGTAGAAGCTTGTTAATTTGCATTAATGATAGGGAGAGCTATGGTGAATTAAAGAATTTTGAAAATTAGCATCAAAGTGAATAAATAATGAAAACCAGAGGGTAGTTAATCCACAAATGTTTCACTAATTCATTTTAATAGTTGTAGTTTGACTATAATTATATGTGATCATTCTTTAGTTAAGTGTTAACAAAATGTGATATATGCTGTGAAGCTAAAAGCAGTTTCTACCCCAGGAAGTTCACAATCTAGAGGACACCTACATTAAAAAAGGGATCATGCTGGGAAACACACAGGTGAGCATGACCTGTCATTCTTCCTCATAATCATCCACATTTCTTTGCTGGGATGTTCCAACAGTGAGTATGATAGTGTTCATATGCATACTGAAACACAGACTATAAACATGAAGGGGTTTTATTATTACAACTACTTGTAATTTTATGTACTCAGTCTTTAAAGAAGAGACTGGAAAAGCCTGAAGGGAGTTTTGAGCCGCTCATACAGTGAACAAGTAAGTGAAATTCAGATTAGTGATGTTTTGATGTATGATACCATCAAAGTGAAACATCAAGGCCTAATTTCCCCTATTAGCTTAAACTGCAGGCAAATTTAGATAGGATTTGAACAGGATTTGGTAGTAAATGAATTCAGCTTTAAATATTTTTGTAAATAAAGCCTGAGATCTTGAAAGACACAAGATTTTGTGGTTTAACTACCAAAGGTGATATTTTATGTTTTTAAGCACAATAATCACAGAAAGGGGAAAGTGACAGAATGCAAAAATTGTGGTAAGAACACTGTAAGAAATTCCTTCTTATACTGCTTCATTTATATTGGCGGTGGACACTCACTCAAGAGCTTGCATGTATCTGCCCAGAAGTGACAGATACCTTTTTTAGATTTCTGTACAATGTGTCTAAACTAGGAGTTTTTTCACTTCTGGTGAAAATTCCGACCCAGATATTGTGCTGGCCACATGTATTGACCGCACTAGCATACAAAGACATTTGCAAGCAGTCCTACTTTGCTTTCAGCTTGCCCGGTGCTGAAGCTACCACCATCTTGCAACTACCGACTGTTTCATTTAGCCTTCTGCTTGTTTGTGGATTCTCAGAGCATAGTTTAATTGAAAAGAAGTATGGAGGGTGTGAGGAAGATACAGATATATCTTTAGGTGCATCCTTATTCTGCTAAATAATCTAGTTCTGGATTCATTCCCAGAAATTCTTATTAAAAAAGACTCAGGCTCTCCCAAACTACCTATGTACTTATGAGAAAAAAAACTCATGGAAGAGTTCAAGGGATAGTTCACTTGGGAGTTCATCTCCCATAGGTAGGATGGACAAGACCACTTGTCGCACGCTTTCTGGGGAAACAGATCTCACCCAATTACTTCACAGCTAAGAAGTATTGGTAACCTCTATAATTTTTATGGGGGTTTTCTGTGCATTGTTTCAGAAAAACATGGGCCCCAAGGAGGTCTTCAAGGTGCTTCAAGTCTGCATTATCTCAATGTTAGCTTCTGTTTCAGCCATCTTGGTCACATTTTAATATACTGCAGTGCTCATTGAAGTACAGACTTTCATTACAGTGATGTTACGTACTTCGCTGGTTGCCACCAAACTGGTTACTCATGTAGCTATGTAAATCCACCTGGTCAACTTTTTACTAACGCGTTATCCTTTTTGTTTGGATTTGGGCTTGCCTATGCTAGTCTGGGAGGGAAATGAACTTTTCCATTGATTCTATGAGCATTTATTTCCACATGTACAGATTCTGTTTATATAACTGGCTTTCAATTGCTCAGATGGGGATGTGGTCCTTCTTCATTGCCATAACCACAATGCACCAGAATTTCTGGTTGGTGCATGAGGAACCTGTAAGACCGCATGTGCTACACATAATGGTTCAGGATGCTTCCAGTATAATGCAAGAACCAGTTCAAACAAGTAACACACTAAAGACCTCAAGGACATTATAGAAAATCCATTGTCATACCAAAGTAACTGCAATGTGTATTTGGTTGCAAGAAGTAGTAAAGCTGGCTTTGCAGTATGCTGGATTATGTGTACAATTCTGCAGCAACAGGGGGAAAAAAGCACCTTTGGAGGAACAGCGCCTGCACCTATATTGGACTCTACCTGAAAATCGATAAGTTGACCAGCACAGATCGCAGAAATGTGATAGTATGAATATGAATGCTTGGGAAGAGTGAGGGAATAATCAGAAAATGAAAATACCTGTAATGCAGGAACAGGAATCAGATATGCAAAGGGGTATTCAGGATCCAGGTATATAGGTGTGAAGGGCAGTGCAGGATGGAATTTATTCCAGATGGTTTGACTTCAGCATGCAATCTCTCTAGTAAGATGTTAATTTCACAGATTTCAAGAATCTTAGTCTCCTGTTGATCCAAATAGCAGTCAGAAAATAGAGCAGAAGCAGTAAACTATTAAAAATGGAGGTTCATTTGATATGGATTTTTCTTGCTACTTTTTTTTGCCACTTAATATGGGAAACACTACAAATATCTAACTCAACAAAGAGCTGCTTTAAACAATGAGAATGTAGTGACATAGCAGAATGAGTGTAGCCACTAAAATAACATACACAGTAATTCTGCTCTCTCAACAAAGAGCTGAAGGAAATTAAGTGGTATTAAGATTACAGTGGCTGCAATCACTTTTATTTTATTCATACTCTACTGAAGTTTGACGCACATGTTTCTGCCAGTACTACACACTTGTGTTAGATATCAGGTAGCATTTTATTAATGGATTTAGATGCATATTAACTTGAGATTAAAAGTCCTTTTCTTCTCTCAATGGTATGTATATTTCAAACCTCATGTCCACTCACGCCGTAACATGATATAGCGCTCATTTTAGCAATTACGTTTTTCATTGTCAGCCTACTTGATTTCTAAATGCACTTACATAGGTTTTTTGTCTTTAATGCCTTATTTCAACCTGATAATCCCAACACTTCAGCTTGGTCCTTTTCACTTGAGTCTCTGACATGGAGCTCTTTCCTTATTTCATGTTATTTCACATTACTTTTCCCTTTCTATTACTTTTTTGTTTGACTCTAGTTTTCATTCTTCTTCTCTCCAGCTCTTTGTCGATCTTTTCCCTTTCTTTCCCCACTCTCAGTTCTTTATCTACACTTCTCCTTTCCCTGAATTTTATTATTTGTGGGTTGGTTGTTTTGGGTTTTTTTCCCAGCATCCTCATTTGTTTGGTTTTATGCTTGTTGGCATATTCTCAAGTGTACCAGGGTGTAGTACACCTGTGGTGTTGTGTCAGTTACAGAAACTAGGGAAAAGGAACTAGTCTGATACGGAAACTGGTAAAAAAAACCCAGAACTTGGATGGATGAATTAACAGGGATTGCCAAATGTTCTTCTGAATTCAGAATCTCAAGCACCGGATGCTTCTGTGATATAAAGTTCTTCTGTTTTATTTTCTGATGACTCCTGACTCCTTAGGAGAAAAAAATCATGAGGAAAAGGTGGGGGACTGTATAATTGAGAAAGGGACAAAGGGAAAAGCATGGAATAGGAAAGTAGGGTGGCTTAGAGGGAAACATGGTCCATTTGCTGGCTGAATGGTGTTGTTCCTCACATACTTTTGGTATTACTATTATTTCCTTCCTGAGAATGAGGCCAGGTCATTCATGTGTGGGTGGTGGACAGCTTTACCTGAGAAGAGAGGCACAATGTTGCTGTTTCTGCAAGCTCTGTGACAAAGCAGAGACGTGATTTTCCTATATTTATTCTTAAGCCATCCATTAATGCCTCTGAATTTTCTTCTACTTTTCTTCCTGCAGTTCAGCATTGAGAGCAAATACGTATTTGTTGGTGTTTCGTCAACATGACTTTCTGGAAGCTACTTTGGTGGACGTTAAGGTTCTGCTGAATCTACATGGTATTATCCATGTTGTCTTACTAATAACCACTTTTGCAAGGTTTACATAGTCTGTTCATGTAACACCTACTTTGTGATAATGATGTCATTCAATATGGCATTTCAGGACCTGGTACAACAACTAAGTACAGCCCAATTAGTGTAATAACTTGTGAATAACTGTAGAATCCCTGTAGATATCTCTGACTGAATTCCTGTGGGGGTGTATAAGGGCGCATAAACAGGCATAATGTATTGCTATTAATTGGTAAACATTGTGATACTAATATAACATCTCAAGTAGCCCTAAAACAACATGTGCTGTATTAGTAGCAGATGTCACAGATTCTGAGGCCTTATACAATATGTGCTCTGTCATTAAAGGAAAACCTCAAAAAATCACTTCCATGTGGAAAATATCTCTTTATCTTAGAATTTTCTGTGCTATTATTATGAAACTTTAGTCACTTTTATTGTATTTTACTGGGGAGACAGTCTACAGTTCTGTCCAAGAACACAGTTTAAGTGTAAGTTAGATAACAAATCCAATGTATCACATTGTGTAAGAAATACTTTTTCTGCTCCTGTTAGTTTTACGTTGTGGAGAAATGTGGATGAGAGCAAGAGGCATTTTAGATAGTGAGTAGAGAGATGTGAGGATGATAATAAGAGTATACATTATAGGATTCTTTTCATACTATATGCTAAAATTGTTATTCTCTGGAGAATACTGTCATAAACATTGTGTCTGAAAAGATTCTGTGTTTGGTTTGTGTTAATGAAATCAAGTGTGTAGTATGTTTAAAGTCCAGTTTCTTTTATGACACCACTTTTTCAGTATCTGAGAAAAAAATGATGAGAAATTGTCAGTGTTTACAGTGTGACTATACAGCCATTTGAAGCTATATGATTAATTTTTTTGTTTGGGTTGTTTTGCAGGTTAAGATCCTGACATGTGCATTTTGTAATTATCAGCAGTCTCTTAAGAGGTCATTATGCTTTAAATGCCTTCTTTTTTAATAGAAAAATGATTATGCTCTAAGTACGAGACTGACAGGGGGGGAGCACATGAGAACTGGATCTCAGAGAAATAAAAGTGAATGGAGCATATTGGACGCAACTGGTATGGGGACATTACCTTTTTATACAGAATTACTGAAATCTCTACTGGAACATGTATGTTCAAGGTAAATATTTAAGTTTTAAAGACATATTTGGAAAGCTGGGAAAAATTTTAGAAAAATAATTGCATGTATGAGATGAGTGGAGAAACCTCCTACCCCTTCCACGTGGTAGTGAATATTAGAGAGTTTAGAAGATTTTTAGCAAAATTAAGGTGATAAGCAGATGAATTCACTCTCAAATTTTTTCCCTAAAGACACTTAACTTTGTGTTACTGTAGGATAAGACTGTCAAGATAAATAGTTGCCATGAAAGAATGTATCTATCCATAGCCTCTGCAAAACATGAAAGCAAATGATCATAGTTTATAAATATGCTCATGACCAGCAAATTTCTGATAACAGAGAATTCTCAGTCTAGTTCAGGAATGAAAAATGTAGATTTTGCTCTAGATGAAAGAAATCCAGACAAAAAATTAATTTTAAAAGTTAAAAGAATTTAATCCTCTTCTCTCTCTTAGGCAAAAGTGGTTGATACCACTATGCTTATAATAAAGCCAAAGGTACTGTGAAGAACCATTGTGGAGGGAATGAGCCCCATGAAACTCACTAGCAGAATAAATTGAACTCTGAGTGAAAGCAAAGTCTCAGTCACAAGAGAAAAAAAAGCTCAGACAGAACTGCCCAGAGCTGCCCAGGGCTCAATTTTCCTTTGAGTCTCCAATGCAAGACTGTACTTGATATGGTGTGAATCTAGACTGCAAAAGACCAGCAGCAGAAAACCTGTGACTACTGGAATTCTCACTGGAAAAGTGAGCAGAACTTCAGAAGACAGTATTGTCCTGAACTGGTGTGAGACTTTGGACCATTAGCTAACTGGACAGCTGTTACTTGAAATTTGTTTGGAACACTTTTATTCATATTAAGAGAGGGTTTTCTCATTCTTTCTTTCTTTCGTTCTTTATTTATTTTTTTTTTCTCTTCCCCCCCCCTCCCCCCCCATTTTCTTTAGGCAAAAATATACTTGGTGTTTACAGGACAGCAGGTGTTACTAATTTTGGCAGAGACTTCCTGAATATTATCAAAGAAAGTACTTTCCCAAAGTAGGCTTATATACTGATGGATTGAGTCACAGTTGCATTTATTTGCAGAAAATTGGACTCTTTAACAAAGGAATTGCAAATAAACACAGTTATTCTGATTATTCTAATTCTTCCTGCTGCCAACATTTTACGCATCCTGCTGCCAAGTTAAAATATGTTTCCATTCAGCAGTAACTGTGGAGAAGTTGATCATCATCTCCTAAATAGAATTATGTTTAAATGTGAAGGAAAAAAAAATAAAAATTCAGAAGTTTTTCAAAAGTTTGTTAAGGAGCCCCCTGAGTCACTGCTTTTACTTTTTATCTAATCTTAGGATGAAAGAACAGCTAGAGAAGATGGAAAAAAATATTGTGTCAATATTGATAGGGAAAACCTGCAAGATTCAAATGTCAATAGGTCAGTGGCTCTGACATCACACCTGGACACAGTCTCCTGTTGGGTTGTGCAGGATAACCTTATCTAAATCCAAAGGAGTGATACAATAGTAACATTAATATCAATTAATTTTGAACAAATTAATTTTGTTCAAGTGTAGTTTATTTAAGAATTAAAGTTATGCTGCCAAAGAAAATTGAATTGGTAAAATAATCTCCTGAGAGGCTTTGTAGCTCTAGGATTCATGTAATTCATAATACCATATAAAATTGGTGTGGTATGTACTAATTGAAGTAAGGATAGGATAATTTATGTGCATCAAAAGATATGGCTAATAGAAAATCTTCTGAATCAAATGAAAATTTTTTTCCTCATGGGTTAATGCTGGTTGACCCATTGTTTTTCACTCAGTTTGTCAATGTGCTACGAAAAAGAGTGACAAATTTTCCCAGCATGAATTTCAAAAAACAAAAGTGGTCAGAGCAAGTGTTCTGGCAAGCTGTGTTCATTCAAGCAGTGCGAATTTTAACATATCCAAATTCAAAGTCTTTGATATAAGCTCAAAAAATGCTCACTTGTATGCAGTATACTTATTTGTCTGCATGATTTTGTAACTATTTTGAAAAAAGCTGAGACCTTTCAGACACTATAGAAAAATTAAGTTACTGCACCCTTGCTCTACCCCCATCTTTTCTACTTCACTAAGTCGTGTAAACCATGCAGATTTAAAGTAACAGCAATACTTTTTGAGGACTGGTGATGACAAAAAGTGTCTTTTAAAGATAGTAGGAAGCAAAAGCAAGCAGTATGCATTGGGAGACATCTTGTCATACACATTAATCTTGATTTTCCCATCTACTTCTGCATGTCTTCTTTGCCCTTTACTACTGAAATGTGAGAATTCTTTGTGTCTGAAGGAGTCCAGATTCTGTCTAAATAACTGCTTAAAAGACCAACTTTCACACATCCATCGTTTTCAAAAGAATTGTTTCAGTTCAACTATTAAGTGCTGAAATTGTGTTCTTCCCTGTGAAAGAGACAGAAGAAAACAAGGTCCTGCCACCTGCATCTTATAGTCAAGAAAACTACTCCAACAATTCATTTGGCATCTTCTGTGAGGTTTTGAATTTCCAGTTGTCTGAGGCCTCCATGAGTTATTTCACAGCATCCTGAAGTAACGAGAACTCTAGGGGGGAAACATTGTTTATGATATACTTAGCTAAAGAGTATAAGCTGCATTTTTATGAAGTAGTTTCTTTCTGCTTAAGGAATCAGCCGATATCTTCTGATATAAACCTGTATAATCAAAATCCAATGAAAAAAAATTGTACTCTGTTGTAAAATATGTATTAATTAGATATTAAAAAATATTACTGGATGCATGCAGAGCTTGTGGTGAATACCTGAAATGATATTAGGAAGGACTGGATTAATCTGCTTGATCCTAGTAGAGTTTATTTGTAAAACATATCTTATTATACTGGCATAAGATATGCTGCACCGGCACCACATCCCAGAATTTTGTTGTGACTATTACAAGCAAGGAACTCCATAAAAGTACTCTGAAATTGCATTTTTGAAATCTCACCCCTGCCTACAACTATAAATTCAGTAGAACTGAAATTTCAATAAAATAACTCAGAAGTATTTAATTTCCCTCTACTCTGGATCTGATACCTTATTAAATCTATTCTGACAGCGATTAAATGCCAGTCCTGTAAAGTGTGCACACTGAGATACAAATGACTAGAGAAAGCATGAAAGAGCAGAGGCTCAGAATGCTATTGACTTTGTTGTGGTAGTTACAACTCCAAATGAAAATGCACAGTCCTACTCTCTTTCTGTGTCTACAGTAAGAGAGAGAGAGACAAAGGAATGGAGTTGATTTAGTTGTGCAGCCATAAATAAATTTTCAGGCTAGGACAAAGAAGCCATGGCATAAACAATGGACCATTTTCTGTAACAAACAGCTACCTAAAGAAGGGGCTCATCATTACATTATGACATAAAATCAATATCTTGCAAAAGTGAGAAATGAGATCATGAAAGAGCAAGGTGTCGTGTCTACAAAGTTTGCCTATATCGAGTTTGGTATTTAGGATATCAGACTTAGCAAAGGGAAAAAAAAAAAGCAAAAATCTTTCTCATCCAGAAATGTGTAACAATGTGTGACAAAATAGGCTATTTAGTAAGCTTCTGTTTATGTGCTTATCAAGATGGATTTAGATAGGTTTGAAAATCTGTACTTTCTGCAATAATCACTCCAATAAAGTGCTTAGAAAATCATGTTGTCGCAATGTTTCTGTTATGACAGTAATTGACAAAATGAAGCGGAGATGAAGAATGCTTGTTGATATTTATGAGGTGATATTTATTGCATTTCAAAAGCATTTTCCAGGGTATATCCATACAGTGCTGCCCCTGTAAAAGGAGACGTAGTGATCAGCTCCCTTCAACTATAATGGGGACCCTTCCCCCCAGACATCTCAGTGGTAATTTATTTGTTCCAACTTGTGGAAGATTTATATCATGTCATCTTAAGCTGGTAAAAAAATGTTGCTGTGATAAAGAATTTACTGTATTATGCCATCAGATTGACATCATAAAAGACTCATTAAATAAGGTGTTCCCAAAGTGCAATGGGTTTTTTACATATAGATTTTTATTGCATATATAAGACTTTTACTTACTGAGATCGGTATAACCTATTTGCATTCAGTTCATCTGCACTGGTATAACACAAGGTGAAATTTAACCATCCCGGACTAGTTGACATGGGAATTGCTTCATTTCTTAATGCTGGGTATTGGAAGCAGACTCTATCCATTACATTCTTCCAAATAATATCTACTTCTATGGCCATTCTATCCATGAGGTACCTTGTCTTCTGCATTTCTAAATAACTCTCTCCCATAACATAACAATGTACACAAAATCAGGTTTTCTTTCCTCCTTTTCTAAGAGAAATGTATATTCAGTGTTAGGACGAAACCAGTGTCTTTAAAGCAGGGAAGTGCACCTGAGTAACAGTGATGAGGAGGTTCACCTGTATTCTAGTCTGAGCTGATAGAGCAAGAATTTGAACATGTCTCTTGTAATACTTGAAATATTGGCCATTCAGAAAGCAAGTACAGAGCTCTTGTTCTCACTCTGGTTTGATCAATTCTTTGTTAAACCTATGAAATCTTCACTGTCAAAATTCCTCTGTAAGGTAGTTTACATTTGGTATGAAAATTTCCTG
The DNA here is from genome assembly GCA_025448015.1 of Bolborhynchus lineola. Classification (NCBI taxonomy): domain Eukaryota; kingdom Metazoa; phylum Chordata; class Aves; order Psittaciformes; family Psittacidae; genus Bolborhynchus; species Bolborhynchus lineola. The sequence continues at coordinate 12,790 of JAOEHX010007821.1, forward strand.
ATTAGTGCAAGTGCATAGCCAATGATACAGAGGATGCTCTCAGTTCCAAAAGTAGGAGCTATTGTGTTGGTTTTGTACATAATTTTTATTTTTTTTTATTTTATTTATTTCTTTTCAAAGATTATTTTAATCAGTCTGTGTTGATTCATTGAATGAATGGAACATTAATTCTCAATTGAACTATACATTGAAATGAAAATGGAAGAAAACAGAATGGCTTTTTGAACATATTGATTTATGGTGGAAAAAAGAATATATGGTATGTATGTTTAATGGAATGGGGGCATGCACTAGGTACTGTACACACATACTTAAAACATGGCTTTAAAATCTTACTCCTAACAAGAACATTGTGACAGGGATTCCAAAAAAATTGAGCTATTTTTATGGAAGACACAATAAAATGAGCTGAAAATATGGCTTTGTAACTGTTGCAATTCAGCAGCAAGTCATCAACTGAAAATTCCTCCAGGAGAGAATGACTCCTGTTGCTTCACCTAGTCCCAGCAGAAAGCAGGTGTCTGTGTATTGAACAGCACTGCTATAATATACAAATTTTCATCTGGTCAGACATGTGAAAAAGCATTGTTTTTGGAGGGGACAAAGAGTAGCTAAAATCTCCAAATATCCAGAGGAATATAGACTTCTATGTAAAAATTCTAACACATATTTATTAGAATTATTCAAATCTATGCTGCTGCCTGTCCTCCTAGCAAAAAAAGTTTATTGACTTTTATTGTTTAACTTCTTTCTGCCAGCTTCTCTTTGACTACTGATATCAGTAAATGTTGCCTTTAGTCTGAGAACAGTGCTGATAACATAGCACTGGTTTTAGTTTTTGTGAAGTAATGATTACTCGGATCAAGGTCTCAGTCTCTCATGCTGTGCCAGTGAGGAGAGGTACAGGAAGCTGTGAGGAAGCAGAGACATGACACCTGACCCAAAGTAGCCAAAGGGCATTCCATACCACAGCATATTATGCCCAGTAGATAAACTGGGGGGAGTTACCTAGAAGGGCAGATTGCTTCTCAGGCTGGGCTGGGTATCAGTTGGCTGGTGGTGAGCAATTCTATTGTGCATTGCTTGTGTTTATTGTTTTCTCCTTTCTCTTAATCTATTTTCATATTCTATCCCCTTGTTATTTACCTCTGTAGTAGTAGTAGTAGTAGCACTAGTTCTGTATTGTACTTTAGTTATTGGACTGTTCTTATCTCGGCCCATGGGTTTTACATTCTTTCTATTCTCCTCTGCATCCTACCTAGAGGGGAGGGGGAAGAAGAGTTGTGAGCAAACGGCTGCATGGTTCTGATTTACTGGCTGGGGTTAAACCATGACAGTAAGATTTTCACAATCAATGCCTGTAAATTGAATAGATTTATAGAAATAAAAAATTAAAAATTCTGATTCAAGTTATAAGATGCATTGTTGAAAAACAAAACGATACATGAAACAGGGAAATCAGAAACTCTTGATAAGAAGTAAAACCCCATTATTCCCAGATTTAAAGTAGTGATGCGCAATACACTGATATCATAAAAGCACTGCAATTGAAACTGAGTGCAGCATATTTAGGGTTTGATCCTGCTGTAGTACACTGCACGCATGACACATCTCTGCTCTGCTTGCTACCCCACAGTGTTCCTGCCTGCCTCAAGGCTCTTACTCATTACAGTTTTGAAGCAAAATTTCCCTGGAACAGGTTTGGATCAGAGACAATGTGGCTTCAACAGAAATTGTGAATAATTCATTCTTATTGTGTTCTTTCTCTTGGGGTTTAAGTGTTTGGGTTATTCACATCTTGACGTCTAGATTTCTCATTTATGATGATGTGCTATATTTTATAATTATCTCTGAATTACTATGTTAAAATGAAGCCTTGCAGAAGAAGCTTCTAGCATCGGTAATGAGACCTACAAGATGTTCAGCCAAGCTGAAACTGTCTTTTGCTGAAGGAGAGTGGAAAAAGCCTTTATTTCCTTGCTTTCTTCATGCTTTGTGAGCTTGGATGGTGTCAGTGAGAGGTGAGTGATACCACTGAAAGACAGCTATTCCCAAGGGCATGACAGAAAGATCTCTCTTTATCTCAAAGCTGCTATGTGGAAGGTAGGAGAGAAGGGAAAAGTACAATCAGCATAGTTTTCCTGAAGCTACAAATTTATGGCTTCCAAGGTCTGGCAAAGGTATGATAATATAACTTTTTTTTTTTTCCTGTTTCTTAATAACAGCTCTAAAATCTGAAAATATTATATGCTTTCTTTTCCTTTAATATTTGAGCTTATTTATAGATGTAGCCACTGAATGTGAATGGCAGTTTAAAAGATTATTTTTTTAATGTTTTATAAAAAAAAAGAATATCAGAAGGAAATGAAAGCCACACACTGAGGAACAGAAGACAGTCATAAGACAGCCACAATTTTGTGAGAATGTCATGCTGATAATGAAAATATGTAACTTTATGTCTAACTCATGTGGAGCCTTTTGCCTGGTGCCAGTTAGAGTTTTACACTGGATTAGACAGTCACATCTGGTACTGCGTAATAGTACCTATATTCTTCCTTAGTTTATTACTGACATTATTCTTGAACAGTTGATAGCTGATGTTTGCCACTGACATCTCTGATTTCAGGTTGTCCCATTATTGATTCCTCCAGGACTATGACAGCATGTAAGGATCAAGGTCACCAGACTCCTAGATGATTAAAATCTCTTCAGACTTCCCAAGTTAGGTGGTTCTTACATACCAAACTGGGCATATATACATGTGTTTTTAGCATCTTATAAGATCCCTCATTTTTTCCTCTGTTTCGTACACTAATGATGCATCATGTGAGAGAGCTTAATCTGCTATTTTGAAACCAATGATTGCTTTTGAAATACTTTGGAAATCTGCTGCCACTACAGCTTTATGGGAAGATAAAGGTTTGAGTATGAAAAAGGTCTGGTGAAAGAAGGCAAACAAATAGTGAATTTGCAAGATGCAAAATTGTTATGGTTCTTCTCAGGAAGAGATACGAGGTCTGAAAGGTAGGATCTTTTTTAATAGAAGATGACCCTTACTGAAAAAGACTTCTTTCATTACTTGATCTTTTGTCAGACTCTTCAGTACTGCACTGCCTTACCTGTTCACCTTGTGCCACAACTTTGATTTTGGAGTTTAGGAACTTGCAGATGGTATAATGTAATAGTCTGAAGGAAGAACTTCAGCAGTAATAATATGGATTGCTGCTTTTGTCTGTCCTTAACGATCATGAAGTGAACATCTTTAATGGCACTCCCTAATCTGGCACAGAGATAGAGAGAAGTAAGGGGAACAATATCTCTGTCTTTCAGCTTCACTTCATTATCATAACACATAACCTCATAATATTTAAATACTGTCCGTGGTCTCAGATAAGAGTTTCCATTACCTAGCCTCTATATTTGCAATGTTGAAGTTGTTTTTATTATGTGCCCATGAAAATACAAGGCAAAGTGTATGCAGATAAAGCAAGGTAAATGTTTCAATCCATAATCTTCAGTAAAATTGGCAGTGTTTATAATACCGTTTTTGTCCTGAGGTCTAAACAACCTATGATGTAAAACCCCATCACACATCTTAGAAATATTTAGACTTGAAAATTGCTAGAAAGCATTTATTAAAAAAGAAAAAAAAAAATCTTTCTTTCTCAAAGGTAATGAGTTGATGGGATCAGATGATGAACAAAAGTCTGCTTGTCCACATGTGAGGTTTCATTGTATTATAAAAAAATCATATATATGTTTATATATAATAATATCATTGCATGCGATATTTTTAAAACAAAACTTAAATGCAATAGTGGTCATTTTGAGCAACCTTATGGTGTAGTTGATGAATCAAAGATGAATGTATATATTCAGCTGAATTTGGATTATGAACTTCAAATTTTGTTCAGCCTTTGTACTGAACTTATTTCTGTGCATGGAAATTCTTTCAAATGACTACCTCATGTGTAGAGTCACTTAAATTACTTATTTCATAATTCTGTATTTTTTAACACTAAGCTCCAGTTCCAAATAATGGTATACCTGAATCCATTTAAAATTGTTTGATCAAGCCAAATGTTTTTCATTAGAATTAATTACAATTTGAAATTATAAGAGCTCTCTCAAACCACTATGACAATGCATTTTTAGCCTTGTTTTA
>JAOEHX010007823.1:0-11951 GCA_025448015.1 Bolborhynchus lineola
GTCTCAATAAAGGCTTTTCTAGCCCGTACGGTCATTGGAGTGTGGCCATGCAGGAGGTGAAAGAAAGAAAGGGATTTTGGTTCCCTCGGCATGAGCATGGCAGAAATGTAGAGAGCATGCAGCATCTCCTCCCCATCCCTCATCAATACACCAAGCGGCAGTTGCTACTATGCTGCTTATGGTGAGGTCTTCTTGGGAAGAAGAAGAATTTCAGAAATCTCTTCTGCGTTTCTCACACAGGGTGTTTCGCTAGTTGCTTGTGCTTCTTGACATTCATGTGCCTAGTTTGAGGGCTTACCCTTTGTCTGGCTACTTGAGTGCATCACTTCACCGACTGCTGCCTAATTCCGTCTTCTGATAGCTCAATAAAGTGTTTTGGTCCCAGTTGTGTTTAAGCTGCGTGGAATGAGCAGCTTTTCCCTGCAAGACTCAAGAGAAAGTGGGAACTGACTCAGCTGTGCGGAAGAGTTTTAGAAACCTCAGCTGAGTATCGCGTTAGGGTACCGTCGAGAGGGCAGAGGTTGAGAAACTGGCAACAAATCCCCCCAGCACATTTGTCCAGATGTTTGAAATGCAGCATGACCGCTGGTGTCTCCCACGGGCTTACTTCCTGAGTGCTCTATGGGGTCTATCCGGGGTGAAAGGCACAGTCACCGAGTTTGTTACTGGAGATGCTGGCGTAGGCTGCAGAAGACAGCCCCGCCTGGGTTCCTATCTGAAATGAGGGAATTTTTGTGCCTGTCTGAACAAACTCCTCTTTTTGGAAATAAAACACCCATGTTTTTCACATACCAGAGTGGAAAATGTTACTGCTTCTGCCCAGTCTGGGAGGAAAGTGAGCGTAATCAGCTCTTGGGAACAACAAGGGGAAAACAATGGACCCAACCAGAAACACACCTTTCTCTTTCTCTAGCTAGGTCATCTCTGTATCTCTACATCTCTACCTACACCTCTATCTCTCTCTATCATTCTCCTGGCTTAGCGCTGGTAAGTGCAACGGAGGGCATGGGCTGAGGACACCAGTGTGAAAGACCAGAGCTGCAGCCAAGGCAGACGGAGGCAAGCTGGAGGGAACTGCAGCGGCGATGCTGTTGCAGGAGCTTTCCTAAGTGGAGGCAGGAAACAGGAGAAGCTGCGCAGGGAGAGCTTGGTGCCAATCCCCACCGTGACCTGAGATGGTACCAAAAAGGAAGGGTGGTCTCTAGGAGGAAAGGATCAAGTGACCTCCGTGGATAGGAGAAGAGCAGGGCCATGGGGAAAAGGAGGCGATGGATTGAAATCTCTTCCCTGTGTTCCTGAAACACTTTGTGTGCTCGGTAAAAGGAAGTAGTGACGAGTTTTGCTGTGCCCAGCAATGGTCTGGGGTCCTTGGGCACAGGCTGGCATGTCCATTCCTGGGCCCCGATGTCAGCCCTGTTCCCACAGTCCTTGACAGAAAAATTTCTCTTTTCTTGTTCCACAGGTGTATATCTGTTTATTTCAATAATCCCATGGAAACTAAGAATGAACCCAGGCATAATGAGTCATTGAAGGGAAGTACTTATGAGTTTTGCTCTGGTGGGCAAATGACTTATGTCCTTGGTTACATTCTGACATGTCCAGTCATGGGTCCCAACTTAGAGGGCATACATTATTTCCTCACCATTCCTTGTATTCTATAGCTCCATTTCTGATGTCCACCAAATTTTTCAGACAAGATTTGTTCTCTGTGCGGCCGTGCAGGCTGTCACCAACTACCTCCTTTTTATGTGCCTCAGCATTCTTCCTAGGAAATTCTGCTCCAAGAGTTTGCCAGGCATAGCGGTGCCAAGGTGAGGAGCTCAGAAGAGTACACTTCAGCACCGTTGCAAGGGGAAACCCAGGCTTCAGGTGTCTCAGATCTGTGCCCGGAGAGGGAGTTTCAAGCCCCTGCCAGGCCTTATCCAGGAGCTGGCTGCTGTGCTGAGGTGAGCAGGGACTCACGGAGAGAGGCACTAGCCACATGAGTGGGCAGGGAGCGGAGTGGGGGACACACCCCAAGGGCCAGGTCCGCTATGGGACCTCTGCCCTGGCTGCCCTGGCAGTGGCAGTGTCGGCTTCAGACAGAGCATATGAGAGGGGAGGCTGCAGCGCAGAGCTCAGGGCGCAGAAAGTGCCTGCACCGGTCTCTTGAGGCGAGGGTGTGCAATGGGCAGGGCTGCACTCAGTGTACCATGGTGGAGGTCCTCCTGCAGCAGGGGCTGAGCTGTGGGACACTGTCATTAGTTAAAAGGTGTCAGGGAAGATGAGCAGGAGCTGGAGTGCTTGCTCCAGGCCCAGACTGAAGAGGGGCCACAAGCTTCCATCAGGGTGCAGACAGAAAAGGAGGAGGGCATTAATCCAGGCAGCTGGGAACCAATTACCCAAAAAGAAAAAAAAAGAAAAAAAAAGAAAATAAAGAAGAAAACCTCCCAAGAAACCCAAAAAAAACAATACAACAAAAAAAGGAGGAAGAGGACAATTAAAAGCAAGGCACTTCTTCCTAAATCTCACATCCCCACCCAGAACTGCCTCACAGTTCTGCAGCGGGCTAACAAGGAAACACATACCTTGCCAAATGAGCAACCAGCTGAAGCACTCATAAAGAGAGTCACTGTGAGTGCCTCCAGAAAAAAGTGGTGGGTCATAGTAGTGACCAGAGTAGTGCACAGAGGCACTCATCTGTCGGCTTGATCCAGTCTCAAGGGAGGTGTGTTGTCTACCAGGGGCTTGGATCAGGGACGTTGCAGAGAGGCTGCCTGGTCTTCTCAGTTCCACTGACCATTACTCACTTCTTGTGGTCTATGTGGGTGCTAGTTATACTGACAGCAGTAGCCCAGAGAACATTAAGAAGGACTACAAAGACCTGGGACAGGAGGTTAGGGGCTCTGGAGCTGAGATAGTTTTTCAATTGATCCTCCAGGTCCGAGGGTAGGACCTTGAAAAGGACAGGTGGATTTGGCAGATCAATAAGTGGTTAGAATGGTGGTGCCATAGTCAGGGGTTTCAGTATTTAGAACAGGGGACTCAATTTGGGAGACCAGGTCTACTGGAGGCTGGTGGAGCTGGTCTGAAAAAGAAGGGGAAGAGTAGTTTTGGTAGAAGGCTTGCCAGACTGGTCAAGAAAGCTTTAAACTAAAAGTGTTGGGGTGGGGGGGGGCATCATTCCATCCCAACACACCCAGTCAGTTGCCAGCACGTATAATAAATGCTCGGAGCACTGTAGAGATACTCCATCTGCTCCAGCCAGTGAGCCGGCTTCAACTGGAACTCAGCTCAGATGCCTCTATACAAACGCCTGTAGCATGGGGAACAAACAAGAGGAATTAGAGATGTGTGCACATCTACAGGGGTATGATATAATAGACATCACAGAAACATGGTGGGATGGCTCCTATGACTGGAGTGTTGGAATGGAAGGTTACAGGCTTTTTAGGAAAGACAGGCCAAACAGACAGGAGGGCAAGTTGCTATTTATGTCGGTGGTAGGCTGGAGAGTATGGAACTCTGTCTGGGGACAGGTGAGCAGTCAACAGAGAGTTTGTGGGTCAGGGTCAGAGGGAGAACAGCTATGGGGGAACATTACTGTAGGGATCTGTTGCAGACTGCCCAAACAGGAGGACTTTGTGGATGAAGCGCTCTACGGACAGATAGGAACAGCCTCACTCTTGCTGGCCCTTGTTCTTATGGGGGACTTCAACCACCTTGATGACTGTTGGAGGGATGGTATGGCCCAGCACAAGCAATCCAGGAGGTTCCTCGATTGTGTGGAAGACAACTTCCTTCTGCAAGTAATAGAGGAGCCGACAAGGAGAGGTGCCATGCTTGACCTTGTGCTCACCAACAGGGAAGGGCTGGTTGGAAATGTGATGCTCCAGGGCAGCCTTGATTGTGGCAATCATGAGACGGTTGAATTCGAGATCCTCAGGACAGTGAGAAGTGTGCAGCAAGCTGTCCTGGACTTCAAGAGAGCAGACTTTGGCCTCTTCAGGAACCTACTTAGTAAGATTCCATAGGATAAAGCCCTAGAGGGAGGGGTGGCTCAAGATTGCTGGTTGATATACAAGCACTACCTGCTTTAAGCTCAGGAGTGTTGTGTCCCAACTAGAAGGAAGTGCAGCAGGAGGGCCAGGAGACCTCCTTGGATGGATAAGGAGCTGAGAAAACTTCAAGGAGAAAAAGGAAGCTTATAAAAGGTGGAAGTGAGGACAGGTGGCCTGGGAAGAATACAGGGATGTTGTCCAGGAAGCTAGGACCAGGTCAGGAAAGCTAAGGCCCAGTTAGAATTAAACCTGTCAAGGAAAGGTTTCTATAGGTATGTAGCAAACAATAGACAGAATAGAGATGATGTGGGCCCTCTCTGGAAGCTAACAGGAGAACTGGCTACCCTTGACTTGGAGAAGGCTGGGATTCTTAATGACTTCTTTGCCTCAGTCTTCACCAACAAGTGCTTTGACCAAACTGCCCAAGTTTTAGAAGGCACACGCAGGGTCTGTGAGAATGAAGACCTTGGGCCCACTGTAGGAGGGGATCAGGTTTGAGATCATCTTAAGAACCTGAATGTGCACAAGTCCATGGGACCTGATGAAATCTATACACATGTTCTGAAAGAGCTGGCAAATAAAGTTGCTAAGCCACTGTCCATCATATTTGAAAAATCATGGCTGTCAGGTGAAGTTCCTGATGACTGGAATAAGGGAAATATAACCCCATTTTCAAGAAGGGAAAAATGGAAGACCCACAGAACTACAGACCAGTCAGTCTCACCTCTGTACAAGGATGCTGGAAAGGGACTCTTCATTAGGGACTGTAGTGATAGGACAAGGGGTAATAGGTTTAAACTTCAAAAAGGAAGTTTAGGTTAGCTATAAGGAAGAAGTTCTTTACTATGAGGGTAATGAGGCACTGGAACAGCTTGCCCAAAGAAGTGGTGAATGCTCCATCCCTGGCAGTGTTCAAGGTTGGGTTGGACAGAGCCTTGGGTGGCATGATTTAGTGGGAGGTGTCCCTGCCCATGGCAGGGGTGCTGAAACTAGATGATCTTAAGGTCCTTTCCAACCCTAACTATCTATGATTCTATACAAGTATTTTAATATTGATTCAAGACTTGAAAGTAGATGTTACATTGCCAAATTACTACAGATGTAGTCACTGTAGAAATAGTCTTTTAAATATTGATAGTTGAAAAATACTATCAATGAAGTGAGCACAGCTACACAAGTTCTAGAATCCTCTCTCAGTTGTTGAATTGTGGGGTTTTAATCATGAAGATTGAAGCATATTTATTCAGGCAAGCTTTGCAGTAACTTTTTTTTCTTCCTTAACTTGGTTTTCTAAACTACCAGATAAAATAACAACTGGTAGAAATTTGCAACTTCCTTATTTATTTGCTCATATTCCACTACTTAGATGTTTGTCCTGTCTCTAAAATTGTGTTGGGTGGAATTTTTAAATGTTATGATATTGTACACAAAATTTATAATTTTAATTCAGAAAAGAAGTCAGATATTCAACACTTTTGGATGACAGACATGGCAAAGATACTGTCTTTTTTACTAAGAATACTAATCTATTGTGCTATTGTCTATAGTACCGTAGATTGCACAGGCAGCTCCTATGTGTCCAACACTAAAAACTCCAAGTAATATAGAAAGAAAAGACTTAAAAAAGGAAACAAACAAAACCCAAGCTAAACACCAAACCTCATACCACATAATGCTCATTAGATAGCTTTACTTATCTGACAATGTTAATTATCATTGCTTCAAGTAGTTCTATGCATCCTGCACAATATGAGGAAGCTTAGAATCAAACCAGCATTGATTCTAGCTTCAAACAGTGGCAACCATTTAAACAAAAGGTGAACATTGGTAGGAAAATGCGGAGGGAGCTCCAGACAACACGCACAGATTAATGTAATCAGAGTGTTGCCCATTTATTGTAACACAAGTGTGCCTTTTTATAGAGTTTCAAGATACTAGAACATTCAGTAACATCTGATTGGTTAACATTCCTTAGCTAAGGGTTAGCAATTGCTTAATGATTGGTTGACTGCTACAGCGCATGTTTCCAATTACAACACATGTTTCCAAGTTCAAGAACAGTCAGTTCCAGGGTTGCAGCTGCCCTCTCCCTCCTGTATTCAGCTCACTGCCTCGCGATTGTAAAGCAGCTGTCTGGATTGCTCACATGACCGTGTTCACCCACAGGAAAAAGGAGACAAATTTCCTTCCTCCGTACCTGGACTATAAGAACGACATTGTGAGGGCTGATAGCTGGGATTCTTCTTCAGAGTAACTACAGAAAATAGAAGGACATTTCTGATTAAACCTGGAAAAAAATAACGACACTTTAATCATTTCTATAATTAAATTTAATTACTTCTGTGATTAAATATAGAAAAAAAAAATTGTTTCAATAACATGAAACAGGAGTAATTCAACCCAAAATATAAAGGCACAGTAATCCTCTCTGTTGTAATGCTAGCAAGGACAGAACCAAATGTTTGCGGAAACTGAAAACTTCTTTGTGTGAAACTATAATCCTTTGTCAGGCCAAAAGCAAACTCTAATTTCTAATTAATTTTTCAGCCTTGAGTCTGACTTTTTTGTGTGGGAGTGTTTTCCTTGAATACATGCAACTCTGACAGTCATTTCAGATGTTGGAAATAAAGGGTTGTTTGCACTTTATTCAAACCACGTCTAAGTATTAAACCAAACTTACATTACAGTGTCAACTCCTAGTGGCCTGGAAGAGGTGACAGCAAGTCAGACTGCTGCAAGGATCAGCAATAAGCCCTGCTTTGCAGTCTTGTGCTGCATGCCAACCTTGCTTCACCTGTTGCTTTCGTTGGGAACATGAGGGCAAAGCTCCTTCCCAGCTGCTTTCTGCAGTGTGTTGGTAATATAAACTCACCTATGTGGCTTTCCCCTGGAGTGGATAAAATGGACTTACCCACTTGGTCACAAGTGGGATTTTCAGAATCACTTCAATATTTTTCATAATTATTGTTCAGCTACTCTTGAATACTTACGTAAAGACCTTTCTGACTGTACAGTCATCAGAGACTATCAGATCGGTTCTATACTGAACAACTGAGGTGCATATATAAGAAAGAAAGCAATAAACATAGAAATGTTACCTGAAAGAGCCATTTTTGATAGAATTGTGTTTGGCACCTTCTATTTTTTTGGTATCTGAAAGAAGAAAAAACACTCCCCCCAAAAAAATAAAACATACAGGAAATTACTCTTTCTTTCATTATGTGTATTTATAAATTTCCCATAAAATACACTGAAGAGATATAAAATATTTTTTCTAAACAGTAATCCAATCCAGAGAAAGATCTTGATAAGAGTAGAAGAAAATGTATTGACTGCCTTGTCAGTGTGTCTTGTGGTACACTGAGCTGATCAATTCTATCTGGAACAAGTCCTTGGTGAGTGGAAAACACTGTGTCAATCTGTTGAACAGCTTTAACCTTGTGATTTTCAGTGGAATCTTCCAACTGTGAGCAAATATTACTGTTGCTAAAAAAACAAGTAAGCAGTGGCCAGCCACAGGAAGGACTCACAGAATCCTTAGGGTTAGATGTGACCTCTGGAGATCACCTAGTGCAACTGCTCTGCAAGGCAAGGTCACCAAGAGCACATTACACGGGAATGTTTTCAGGTGGGTTTCGAATATCTCCAGGGCTGCTCCCAGCATTTATGTCTTCAACCGGTCCCTCCTGGTTTGTTAGTACAAGATTCAGCAATACAGCTTTCCTCATTGGCTCCTCCACCACTTGTAACAAAAAATTTTCTTCAGCAATCTGCAGGAACTTCCTGGACTTTGTGTTCTGGGCTGTGTTGTCCCTCCAACAAGTATCTGTCTGGTTGAAGTCCCACCAGAAGAAACAAGGCCTGTGACCAAGAGGCTATTTCCAGCTGCCCATAGAAAGCCTCAGCAAATTCCTCCTCCTGATCAGATTGCCTATAATAAACACCCACTACAGTATCATGCATAATCACTTGTCCCTTAATTATCACCCACAGACTCTCAAATTGTTCATCTGGGTAGAGCACCATACAGTCTTTCACATAAAGAGCAACTCTACCACCTCCCCTTCTCTGATCCGTCCTTTCTAAGAAGTCATGTGAGCTCTCCTACCATGTCTCAGTAATTGCAGTGAGATCATGCCCTGTGACCACACATAGATTTCCAGTTTATCCTGTTTATTCCCCACTCTGTGTGTGCTTGCATATAGGCACTTCAGAGCTAGGTTCCCTTGAAAAGATGTAAGAGGATTCACCATAACCATAAACACCCTTGATATGGATAGCCCTTTGACCCTCATCTTGAGAGGCAGTCAAGGAACATCTGTCACTGCACTGGTTGGTATGGCCTACTCCCCAGGAGGAAGCAATGGCATGAGCACTGCCATATTGAACCCCAACCGCTAGCCACTTTGGATACCACCCCCATGGGCTGAATGATGCCTCCTCCTAATATACAGACTCCATCAGGGTACCTTGCAGTAGGTGTTTAGGGCTGAGGGTAAACTTCCTGAAAGAAGTAAGTGTAAAAGTTGGGAGAGACTTGTAAAAATCCTAGAATCAATTCTGATGCATAGGAAGATCAATGAAAGTACAGCAATTCAAGGGAGTAGAAGAATCAATAATGGGAGAAAGAAAATACTGGCATTGGATCAGAAAGACAAGGATGGAATAATTGTTGCATAAGTATTTCAGCATATTTCAGAAAGGAGAAATAGTGATATGGAGAAAATGGGGTGAAATTATGTCAAAATATCTTTTGGGAATGACTGTAAAAGAGATCATTGGGCTGGTGTTTGTATCAGAAAGTCTAGCTTGGTTTTGGACATGGACAGAGAGAGCAATTCAGTCAGAAGTGCATGAAAGTAAGAGACACACCATAACGTAATAAATATAGATTAACGAATCAAATTCCAGCAACAGCTGCATGGCCCCTGTGCTCTGGGAAGTGATAGATGAGATTTTTTTTTTCAAATAGTCTCTGAACAAACAAAAGGACCTTTTTAAAAAAGATTAATTTAAGGCTATTAATATAAAGCTGGATATAGACAAAAATCAAGGATAAAATGATTGAATCAGTTAATGTAAATACAGATGAATCTCTACAAAAAAGGTCTGCAGCAGTGGTTTTCTGTTTCCTGGGTCTTAGAAATTAAAAAGCATTGAGATGATAATTTCACCAGGGGTAGCTTTGAAACTGTAATTCAGCATCAACTTTCAGTAGAAAAATACCGCAGAAGTGCATGGTGCCAAAAGCAGGATGACCAATGTGAATTAGGATATTTTAATTAATATATCTGACCCAACAGGGAAAACAGTAAGGAAGAAATGTGCTTCTCATGGTGATCATGCACTCATTATTCTAGAGTATTGAATAAACTGGCAAACATAACAGTGGTCCAGTAGCAAAGGCTTCTAGTGATTTATTTTTAAGTTGCGGATAGAGCCACAGGACTGAAGTGTTGTAACAGAAACAGTAAGCTGAGAAATTGCAGACTTTAATCTTGACAAAAGCAGCACATAAAGCTTGAAAACAAATCCTGAAGAAAACAATCAGAAATAAATGGAAATGAAACAAAATTAAATCCTAAAAAATTTCATTAAATTAAATATGTCCTGAGTTATGAAAGCAAAGGATTAAAGCCCAATTACTTTTCTTTAATACTGTCTTTTCTAAAGGGAATAGAAACAGTAATGCTAATCCACTGGGACTTCATTAATGCCATCTAATGCCAATTTATTTGAAAGCCATAGGATAAATTACTAATTAAACAGTAGTTGTAAAGTAACAGAAGAGTAGGGTAAGAAACTGTTCAAAGGAAGACAACAGCATTCAGCAGGGAGATGTAATACCCAAGGTGCTTGCCAACATGAATTCTTCAGTCATTCTTGCGGTTTATTTTTTTTACTTATGTTAGTGATTTGTGCATGCAAGTAATACTCATGATAATGAAATTCCCTGATGGTACAAAACTCAGAGGATGAGTACACTGGACCAGTGGCAAAAGACTACCAAAATATCTGACAGAATTAGATACACAATGTTGGAGGATAGTAATAAGAGAAATATATGAACTGTAATTATGTGAAATAAAAGATGACATCATTAAAGAAAAAAGATGACTAATGAAATCGCAAACCTATACTGCATGAGAAAACTAAACAAACCTCATATGATTTGCCTAGCAAAATGGCACCTGAGAAAATCTATGATTTATTTCTTAAGCAGCACAGGAAAGTAAGCTTATGAGTGGAAACTACTAAAGCAAAAGTTCAGCGCTGGTACAGAAATAAATTCATATGTAGCAACTGCATATACATTGTTGGGAAAAGAGGTCCAATCTTCAAACAGTCAAGCAGTAGAATGTCCTCCATGCAGCAGTGGAGCTAAAAAGTCTACCTGTTTTTAGGGTGGAGCTTTTACACTTATTAGTAGGGGGATTAGATGATACATTGGTTTTCTACAATAGCAGAAATGGGTTGCAGTAACATGGAAGGTCCTTCTCAGTTCTGGGTCATGCAGGAAGAGTTATATCACATTATTGCACACATGGCCAGAAACAGCTGGCAAACTGTGCTTTAAGGATGAGTCTGAAAAGAGATGATGAGAAGTATGAGGATGTTGAACAGCACTGGGTAACTAAAGGAGGATGCTGGGCTGAACTGGGAAGCCAGGTGCAGTTAACAAAGGCCTTCTTTTAGCTGCCTGAGGTGGGGAGATGTGGTGTCTGAAGCATAAGGGGAAAAGTAGGTCAGGGGATGGTATGTGTTTTCTGTGGATGACATAATTGTTACTAAACTTTGAGTTTTTAAAACTCCTGTCAGTTTTTGTGGTCACGCTGGTTACCTTGAGATAAAATATCAAAAAGATGGCAAGCATGAGGTCCCACAGTATAACACAAATAAATACATGTGCATGACCTTGGTTTGTGACCTTAGTGTTATACTTGTCTTTTCATGCCACATGCCTGTCCTTCCGACTTACAACTCTCATTGGATTCAGGAGGCCTGCAAGACCATATTCTCTTTGGGAAAGGGACTGCTTCTCTGCATATTTGGAGGTGCTTTTTGAAACTAATGAAAAGGAAGCAAAAGGAAAAAAAAATCAACAGCAAAGTTATAAGAAAATGCAGTCCCACTTTAGCCACTGTTACAGAAACAGCCAACACATGGAAACTTGATTCTCACCTCACTTCTTTTCTCTGCCCTCCAAATACTGCCAGTTTGAATTACTGCCAGGACTTCATCAGCAAAAGCTCCTGCTCTTGCATATACAGTTAGCTCCTTGTTGGTGAATAAAGAAATTATCTGTGTAGAAGCAAAATATTTTAACACTCCCATTCAAATAAAACCAGAACTACCTCAATTGTTGTTCTGATGTCTATGAATTCTTAATTCATTGGACTGAATTTGCTATTTTTGCTTTGTCTTATTTATAAAGCCTTATAAAAGATCCCATGTTTAATGTACAAGGCAGAAATCTGAAGGGCATCATGACAAATTTTGCATTGCATAAAATATATTAACTACACAAATGCATGTTATCTTCTGCCAAAAAAAATTGAGGTTGGATTTTCAGTTCTTCTATACTTCTATCACGACAGAAAGTCAGAGAAGCTGACTAGGATAGCTTACACTTAGAAATACTTGCACCACTATGGTGTCTGGGGGAGAGAGATTAACAGCCAGGAAGGGTGTTTTTTTTGTCAGGAGAATCAATTGCCCCAAAAGTGTGGGAACATTCATGTTCCTGACACACAGTAGATTGCAGATGAAGCTATAGCAAGGTACTCATGCTATGAAATATTAACGACTGCACATTTTAAATTGCATTGGCATTTTCATCTTGGCTGAAAGGGCAAAGCTGGCCAGTGTCACTGAAATTCAGTACCTGTTTGGTAGTTGCCACCTTTCGCA
>JAOEHX010007824.1:0-12846 GCA_025448015.1 Bolborhynchus lineola
GCTTTCATTTTAAGTATTTCTGTGAGAGAGATGGTCCACATTTTGGGATTCTAATAAATTATATCCTCCAAATAGGCAATAGCCAAAAAGCATGTGTGGCTGGGAAGAAGTCTGCCATTTTCAGGTCATGAGACCTTTGCATTCTGGCACATGATGCTGGCAGAGATGGATAAAGTTATATTGGATTAAGTTAAATCTTGATGCTTGATGGAAAGCCCAAGTAGAGTTCCAAACTTGTCAGTTTTTCCTTTTTTTAATCAGTAAAAAGAGTAGGTTGTATATACTTTAACTAAAGTTTTTGAACATTGTGTTTCACTTAAAACTGATCTATGTATCATGAGCAACAGTAATGACAAGCATCACTTAAGCAGGAGAATGTAAGGGTATGCCTGTGATGTTTTAGTTGCAGCTTTCTCACCAGAAATGGGGAACTTGAAGTGTGGTAAAACAATCCATATTCCACTGGCCCGTATTCCACTAGGACAACACTCCTAGAAGCCAGTGTTACTTTGCCTTGTGGGCTTAGAAATTTAAAACAGATTTAAAAGATGATTTTGCTCAGATATACTCACTGTGTCTTACTCTGTCTTCAGGAGCTGTCATGTACTGTACGTCACTTGGCTGTTCTATAACATGGCATAAATGGTAACCTTTCACAGGTGACTGAAGGTTGCTTTCATTTACCTTCAAGTAATTTTTTTACACAGCAGGCATATAATCTGTCAGAAACTTTGTGAAGAAAATCAGTTTGGAGTTTTCATAGAATCAAAGAATGGTGGGTTAGGAAGGACCTTAAGGTCCTCAAGTTCCAACCTCCTGCTGTGGGCAGGGGCACCTCATACTAGACCAGGTTGCTAAAAGCTCCTCCAGCCTGGCCTTGAACACTGCCAGGGAAGGGACAGTCGCAACTTCTCTGGACAGATTGTTCCACTGCCTCACCACCCTCACAGTAAAGAACTTTATCCTTATATCTAACCTAAACTTCCCCTGTTTAAGTTTGAACCCATCGCCTCTTGTCCTATTGCTACAGTCCCTGATGAAGAGTCGCTATCCAGCATCCTTGTAGGCATACTTCAGATACTGGAAAGCTGTTATGAGGTTTCCCGATAGCCTTCTCTTTTCCTATTTTGTTTTCTGATACAAATCTAAGCAGTGTGGTGGCTTCATAGCACCCTTCCAGTATCTGAAAGGGGTATACAAGTATGCTGGAGAAGGACTGTCGTGACAGGAGAAAGGGTAATCGGTACAAACTTAAACAGGGGAAGTTTAGATTGGATATAAGGAGGAAGTTCTTTACTTTGGGGGTGGTGAGGCACTGGAATGGGTTGCCCAAGGAAGCTGTGAATCCGCCATCCCTGGTAGTATTCAAGGCCAGATTGGACAGAGCCTTGGGTGACATGGTTTAGTGTGTGGTGTCCCTGCCTATGGCAGGGAGGTTGGAATTAGATGATCTTAAGGTCCTTTCCAACCGTAACTGTTCTATGATTCTGTGATTCTATCTCATAATGCAAGATGAGCCCAGGGATACTCAACATAATAACTCTATATCTAACTGCCTTTTTGGCTAGTGAGGTTTGAAGTACACTCATCGGTGGGCAATTCATCTTGCTAGCCACATCTGTCATTCCTTTATTTTCCTGGCATCAGACTCTTCCCATCCTGGGCAGCTTCCCTGATGCAGAGGGTGGTTGTGGCTCCCCTGGGGTACACCCTGGAGTCTGTACGCTACCAGCAGTGGTGGCAGGCAGCTGCAGCCCTGTGCCCTCCTCTTCTCATCCTCCATGCGGAAAAACTGAGCCTTGGTCCCTGTCCCTTCAGATAACAGCTTAGGCAGGGCACTGTGCTTCCTTGGGGATTTTCAGATGTTTCCAAGTTAAAGACAAGGAAGAGGCTTTCCTGGGAGGAGCAGGGTGCTCTGGGACAGGGAGACCCTTTGGAGGCCAGCAGGAGTTAAATGCTCTCCTGCTGTTTGCCCCAAAACCATAGACCTGCACAACACCCAGGTACTCAGTAGGTGAGTGTGCCATGCTGACATAAATATTGCAGCAGCTAAAACCATATTTCACTAACACTCAGAAACTTCTGTTGCGCTGCATGAAACAGGACATTTAACTTTTGCCAGGTCTTTCATGAAAACAGAGGAGAACAAGTCAAACGTTTAAACAGAGTTGACAGCCGGCTATTTAAATGCCAAAACAAGCCTTTGCTGATTCTTAAGTGGAATTAAATATTCACTTTATATATAGAAAAGTAGATTTTGAACTATAACTTGCTTTGCTTATGTCTTTTTCAAAATAAAAAGCCACTCAAATTTTCTCTCAGATGTGTTTCTGTTTTTAAAATGTTCTTATCTGACATTCTTGCTATCAGTGTAACAAAAAAAATCTCAAACATTGCATTGTTTCAATACTAAAAAAAGAGCAAACTTTTAAAAAAAGCAAACAAAAAATTTAAAAAAAAGCAAACAAACAAAAAACAGAAAACCAGCATTTTCCCAAACCCTAAATCAGTAATTTTTACTCTAGTGAAATCAATGGGACTATTAAAGATTAACCACATGTGTGGTGAATTACCTATATAATCTTTATATTCTGTTAATTAGAATTGAATTTGGTATAGTTTAAAAAAAATTTGAAAATGTGATACTGAGAATATTCTTTTATTATAGTTAATAGCTTTAAAATGCACATATTCCAAAAATAAAAAGTGGCAAGCCATGTCACTGCCATTGCTGATTAGGGATTGTGGTGAAAATTAGAACTGTGAATACTGAGGCATTAATTTTACTTATTTAAACTACTTCTCCTTCTGTTTGTTTCTTTTCCCCTTACATAGGTAAAAGATGACAGAAATGTCTGTATGTGTTTTGTGTATGTGTATGTATTTCTTCAGTTAGGGATTTATATACAGAACAGTTTTGATTTCAGTAGTAATACGTAGAGCATGCTCTTAAAATTAGCTTGTGATTTGTACAATTTTCTGAAACATCATCTCACTATTGCTTGTTTGACATGATGAAAGATAGTACTGGGGAGTTTGTAATTGAGATGCACCACTTACCCCAAGCATCACTGACTGCATCCCAGCGACTTGTCACGGCACTCTTTGTGCAAATGTGCACTTTTTAGTATGACTCAGAAAGGGCTGCACCTAGCCAAACCAGACTGTTGCACAGAAGAGCAGAGAGCCAATCCCATGTGGCATTTCCAGAAGTTTAGAAACTTAGAAAATGTAGGATATTATGGCAGACATTCATTGCCATAAAACTGGAATCAAAATCACCCCGGTGCAGCAGATACGTGTGAGTTCCATGAGAGTCTTAAGAGGAACCTAGCCACCTTTTACGCCATGCTTGGCAGCACTGCACGAGACGTAAATGAGTCGTCGACCTTGTGCCAGGCCTTCAGACACACCTTGTTTTCCTGCCTGTGCTTAAGCAGTTTGAGCGCAGGCTTAACAGCCTAGAGAGCCTCTCTGCAGGATCTACAGCTAAAAATAACATTGTGGTCTCACAGCAAGAAGCACTGAGCACCAGTTGAAGATTCCTTCTCTGCATGCACCAACCAATGCAGTGTGTTATATGGGGATGCTTTATCTTCAGCAGTGCGCTTCTGTGGGCACAGCCGCCCACAGCTGTGAAACACAGCAGATACTGGGATCATATTATCAAACATTTTGGTTTCTCTTTATTTTGTTGCCAAGTAGATACGGCACAAAACAAAACTCTCTCTCTCCAGACACTGAGGCAGATTTTTATCTGGTATGAATGCACCAAAAAGCTCGTGGTTTTGATCCTGGTAGTTAGCTGAGCAATGCATGGCCATGCCTGGAGCTTCTGACAGCAATGGATGGTTGGAGAGATCAGCCTGACAATTGAGGGTGAATGGCTAATGTTCAAATGTAAGCCCACCTCAGAGATTGATCTGCTGGTATCATGTCTAGATGCCTAACAGACTGACATATCTAATTTCAATGTTTCTCTTTCGGAAAGATCCCAAGTCGGATGTTAACATCTGCAGGCATAGTACACCTTAGTGATATATGTGTAAAATTTAGTAGTCTTTAAAACACTAATTTCAAATACTGAAGCCACCCAACAGCATTGTCATAATATTTTTGAGGTATGTTGTCATACCTGTAATTCAGTTAGAATACAGGTATGTAGGGTCTGTGTGACGGGATAAATAAAGTGTTGCAATATGTACAGCCTACTCTTACACCAGTACATCCCATCCTGTGTCATTCTTCATGTGTTGTTAATACAGATACCATGCCTGCACATAGAGTTCAGGCTTACGTGGCCTTTGAACCTGTGTTGGGGGTATGAAATGAAGTCAGGCTGCACTTGGGTGGCGAAGACTTTGCAAATGAGGATTCATTTAAGACTGCTCAACTGCCTACAGCTCTCAGTCCACTTGCCATAATTCTTCTGATACAAACACTGCTGCCTGGAAACACAGCTCATCAGCTGAGTACCTTAGAGGATGTTAGTATCCCATGGGATTTTACTCTATACTGTGAACTGAGCTCCCAGAAGTATTCAGGCAAGAGTAGGGAAAAGCAAGTAGGATTTGCAGTGCATTTTATTTGCTCAGCAGAAATGTTTGGGATGGGCAAGTCTGCACACAGTGGGAAGTCCAATGTCCTTGAGGTCTGACATTCACGTGGCAAAACTGTGGTGTTGCAGCACTGTTTATGTTCCACAAAGGTGGACATTGGTTAGAGTAACCCACAGTTTGTTGCAACACTGTGTTAATGATTTACCTGTTTGGCTCAACCCATGCCACTGAATTGCTATAAATTCCGTGAAAACTGCTGTAGAGGTCATGCTTAGTGCTGATTCTGTCTGCATGCTATAGGAGCTCAGTTAGCTGTAGTATTTTAATATTTTAGTGAGAACAGGATTGAAGCCAGGGGTTTGCTTTACCTGGATGCAAATTCTCTTGTTGTGCCTACATATTCAGTAGCCCTTTGAACTTGCTATATGTTCCAAGTTAAAACCATGCCTGCTGGGAGAGGCCGCATGAGGCAGGTTGCCCACAGCTGGTTGATTGCAACTCCTGTGACAGAGGGAGTCTGGATTAGCAGTTTCACTTGGCTTTTCAGAAGATGGGAGCTGATGAGCTCACTGATCTAGCTGGAAAAAATAAGTCAGCAGGGGGACATTATCTCAGCCTCTTTGTTGACATTACTGTGGAAAGTAATCCCAGAGTTGACCAGTGTAACACTGTTATTTAATACTGTCAGCTAGGAAAATTCATTGCGCCTCCATTATATCATATGTTATTACAGGTATCGTTTTGGAAAGGGCAATTCCTGCAGCATGATTCTGATCTCCTGTGTACTAATTTTGTGCAAGTGCAGTTCTTGAGACCTTGCCTGCATTGGCAGAGAGCTGGGATATGAATTTATAGCATCCTGTTTCATGTTAATTCATCAGATATTTGTCTCTCTGGATGATATTTCACTCCACTTTGTGTGTGAATCAAGCTGTCCTTCACAGATTTCCACAAAGAAAGCTGGTGCAACATAGCTGGCCCTCTGTAAATTCAAACACTTCTTTACAGCACACTAAATTCCTCTTGCAGACAAGTGCTCCTATTCAGTGGAATAATTTCAGACTTAAATCAACCTAAGCAAGACAGCATTCGTCCAGTTGAACCGGTAGTGTTACGAGGATGTAGTCATTACAATACAAGCAAAAACCTTAAATCCAAATCCAGACTTAACCTCGGTAACTCTGTCAGAGCATGCTTCCACTTCCATTTTTCGCCTACCGAGTTTACAATGTTCCCATACAACCTACCATGACTCATTCCCAATTTCAGCAAGTCTTTTATGCCAGCACTGTCAGGAAAAGAGTTCAGGTTACAAAATAAGCCTCATTAAAAAAAAAAAAAAAAAAAAAAAAAAGCCTGCTGATGTTTCAGATCTCAACCATTCCTTTAGTACAATTTGGATTAGAAACAGATGAATTAATAGTAATGAGGGAGCAGCAAACTTCGGTAGGGGACAGGAACCAGTGCCTGAGAAGGGGGAAACACGCCATACCCCAGCTTTGCTGCTGGAGAAGTCTGTCCCCGTAGGAAGACATTTTGGTGCTTTATTAGTCTTAAATCTGGCAGGTAATGGGCAACATACATACTGGTGCAGCATTCAGCTCACTGAAGTGGAGATCAATCATTATTAGTGTTTTGTGTGCCACTGCATTAAAACGGGCTGAATAAAATTAATTACCCCTAAAATGCGACCTTCCCCAGAGAAGGATGTAACTTCACAGCCTGTAAGTGGTACTTTATTCAGAGAGATTTTACTCAAGCATCAAACACACAGAGAGACATGCAACCTTCAAAACAGTAAGAACAAAAAAATGAGACCCACAGTGTGACATTATTCTCTGCTTTCATAGATGGGTAAAACTGCAAGAAAAGGAGCCCAAACCTTTTTCTCAGTCATTCCTCTTACATTTTCTTACAGAAGAAGTCTATTTAATACCCTAGCCTCATCACAGTAAGACCAAAACCTCACATGATTTTAGTGTAAAATTGAACATATCTCTTAATCTCTAAACAATAAAAGCGGGCAGCAGCCTTTGTTTCAGGGAAGTAATTAAACCAAATTAGTCGAGAGCTGGTCTGTGACTCCAGTGACAGGGAAGTCACTTCACTGTCCTCTTAAAGGCTTTGGGGCTGCTTGAAATCCCTTCACCCCCTCTCTGCTTCAGTCTCACAATTTTCCAGGCAGGAGCAGAGCCAACTTTAAGCCTAGGCTGCCGATGCCCCTTCATAAAGGCCTCTTGCTTGAATAACCACTCAGCAGGAGAAAGGATGTATTTCTTTTTTGAGATTTTAAAATGGTACTGAAACGAACAGTTTAAGTGCTGCGCATAAATAGTGTTTAAAATAAGGTAAATAATTTGATAATTTCAAAGAAGATAAAATAATTGCCTTAGTTTTCACAACTTCCTGCAAGAGTTTTTTTCGCTCCTGCATGCTTTGCATTGATTTTGCAGAGCATGTGTAATTGCAAGACTTGAATCTGAAGGAGGCAAACAAAACTCTATAGCATTTTCAGACTACTCATAAAAGCACTGTGTTTAAGCTAGGCATAATTTATTGGTTTTATTGCTGGTATTGTTATTAGCTTCTAAAGTTAAAGATAGCCCACATCAGCCCGTAAAAAAAATATTTAAGCTCCCAGAAATAACAGTGACTATCTGCTTCATTTTCTTTAGCTACAAAAGCCAGAATTTCTATCCTCAGTGATCCAAGACATGTGGTAGGAGTATGTCCTACAATGCAAAGCCATGGGAAAAAAAGAGTAAGGAAAAAAGGTGGTTGGTCCCCATTTTATCCAGTACCTTTCTCCTATTTCCATGTTTTCCTTTGCCCTTTTAGAACCCTTTTTTTTTTTTGTCCTTAAAAAAAAATTGAAAAATCTATCTTCCCACATACTCCTCCTTCTTAGCTCATGGTTGTACAGCCTGACTGTAGGGCATGACCAGTGAATCATAATAGCAGATGTCAACAGGAAAAGATCTCCAATAGCCCATTAGCTGTTTGAGTTCATATTTATTATTTACTGAATGACTGTGAATAATGAACAAATTGCTCTAAATCATTACAGATTTGTGGCTTAATCTCTATTAAAAAGGGAAAATTGGTCAAAGCAATTACAGAATTTATTTGCAAGGAAAAATATGCCTTCTTCTCATTCGCATATAGACAAAGCACCAGCAAAAGGAATAGAGGTAATCAGTGCATATCATTTAGGGATGCAAAAAATGGAAACTCTGAAATGACAGAAAAGTGAAATAAATTCTCAGAAAATGTTTCCATGGAGTTATCTGTCATAATCTATGTGGGTTACGTTTATATGAGCATCAGTGAGTTAGATGACATTGGAGTTTCTCACCCCATGTTGTGCTCGTAGTTGGTATTTGAAGGAGTAAATTAGGTTAGGTAAATCCCATTCTACCTAAATAAGGCTAATCTTTGGACTGTCATGCCTAATTTTTGTACAAGCTTGGGCTTAATCTTTTTCTTAGAGGATGATGTATCAGGTCAGTGGTGCCACTGATGCAAAAAGGGTGCAAGTTTGGCAATTTAGGCTTGTCTTCCTAAAGGTAAATGAGAATGTTGTAGCTATTATACAAGTGGACAGAGGAATCACAAAACTTACAGTTGAAGGAATATCCCAATTCCTACCATGCAGATTGTGTAGCAAACAACAAAAGGAACCTGTCCTAAAATAGAAGAGTATCTAAATGTTTTTCTGTTGGCTTTGTGGAGCACATGTGGAGACGCCTCTTCATGCCTTTACTTGAGCAGTTCTCTAAATCAGATTCCATTTTAGGGTAGTCTCAAAGGTTATGTAAGAGCAAATTGTGGTTTTATGCTTCCTACTTAAAGAAAAACTGTGGTATCAGGAGTCATATTATCAGACATTATCCAAAATCTTATACCTGTTAAAAAGTCATGCTCAGCATCATATTTAATTAGCTCTAAATTCTTTTTATCACAGCAAAGTCAAGAGCTTTCCAAGTTAACGCGGCGATTTGAGTATTTTTATGCAAGAGCTTATTAACACTGTAATGTTTTTTTACAAAAACATGCTATAGCGAAAGCTCATGATGGAAGTAATTTGTAATATTCAATGACCTCATTTTATTCTGTTTTGCTCGCTCTAAGCTAATGCTTATGATGCTATATGTAATTCTCAGACGTGCCTGTCTGCAGGACTTATGGGAGCCATAAATGGATTAAACCTCTCACTCCCTGCTTTGGCAAGTGATCAGTTACATTTAAATAAAGGTCAGTCTGTCTTTACAAAGAACACACTGAAAGCAAGCTTAATAGCTTTCCCTACCGGGCCTAGAACACAACTGTTTGAAGCATAATTAGCAACAGGGTGCCACTCACTGATCATGCTTTTTAGCTTGATTTTACATCTGGGGACTTCCAGTATTCCCCATTAGCTTTAAGAGGGGGCATGATGCTAGTTATCAAATTGACAGTCTTGACCTGGCCTCTGAAAGCAGCTGTAAAACATTGCTTGGGAAAATTAAGATGAATGCCAAATGCCATACCAAAACCAGGACTGTAATATTGCTACAAATTGGACATTCATGATTTATGCCATGATTCCGAATGACAATGTAGGTAAGAGATCTAATCTACATGAGAGCACAGACTTTGTTATTCTGAACACCAGATGACCATGATAAGGAGACGCACCAGCTGTCCTATTATCTCATCTTATGAGCTCTGTGTTTTGAATTCTTTATAAAATACCCCATATCTATTTTTTTTAGTGTTAACAGGCTGACCAGCTCTGCCATCTGTTAAAATATAGATAGGTTATTCCTTGTAGGAAGGGTGGAGTGAATCAGCTACAGCTTCCACTACAGTAAAAGGTACTGACCACAGAAGGGTTATTTTCACAAGTTAATTAAATATTTAGCCTACATGATACATTTAAGAATAAACATGGTTATAGAATCACAGAATGGCTTGTGTTGGAAGAGACCTGAAAGATCATCTAGTTCCAGTCCCCCTAACATATCCCCTGTTTTTCTAGTTCTTCACAATACCTCATAAGTTTGTATGTTTCTTGACTGATACTGTGGCAAAAGTGATAATCATCTACAGGCAGAGAGAACAGAGCCAACAGAGCAATTTCAGTACTCTGCAGACAGCCTGAAATTCTAAGAGATCTCTGAATTACCTTGACCCGCCTGACTGGAGCATCAGCTTCAAAAATCCAGTGACTTCACTTGGGTGTCATCTGCAACTAGTTTAGCATTTATAGTTTTATCTAATGTTATCAGGGGATGGGTAAGAGCAAAACACTGTGAGCTGGCTTTTGGGAATTTCTAGAGATAATGCAAGAGCAGACCTGAGAGGTAGCTAGGGGACAGCAAAAACAGCAAAAGAATAAGGAGGAGTAATTAAAAGACAGTAAAAAAGGTGGGATTAGATGGAAAGGAACTATTAAGAAAAGATGAACATGATGTGATTTATTATGAGAAAATCTTAGTGTCTTACATTTTAGGTGTGATGCAAAGACCGTACTTTTTTGTTCTACTCTGTGTGAAGTATCAAACTACTTTTATCTCAGCCACTCTCACCTTATAGCTGGTAGATGGCTGCCTTCCCAGCTCAGGTCCTCTATGAGAGAGCAGAGGTCTGTGTACTCCAAATGCACCTTGGTTATCAATCACAAAATAGAAACTGGAAAGGAAGATGACCAGTCAGCAATTAAGATAAATCCGTGTACTTTTCCTGATTTACCTGCACTTCGGGGTTAAACACAGGGTCCTAGGTCTGCAGGTCCATCTCCTTTCATGACTGCTATATCTGTTTTAAGAGTTAATTACAAAATGTAGGAACTGCCAAAAAAAATAGAGCTGTGTTTGGTTCTACAAACCCATAAATGTAGTAAAGTAAGAAGACTAATGCCTTAAGCGCTACCATATCAGTTCTACCATTCTGCATCTTTAAAATTAATTTGCGCTTTTTTAGTGTGTTCTGTTTCCAGGATTTCTTTTTCCTGACAGAAGATTTGCTTAGGAGGTGGAGAAATCAGTGGCTGATTTAACTGACAATTTTTAGCTTATGTAGAAATTTTTTTTTTACAGATTTTCCACAAAACGGCCAACTAATGCTCTGCTTCCAGTATAAGGCACTTCAAGGTTATATTTCTTTGTTTTCACCACAGGTCAGATCCCATCACCAGGAAAAAACTAATTTCAAAGCATCTTCCATCACAGGCACACTGAATTAATGAAGTGAAACAGCCAACCAGAAAAAAAATCGTTTTTCTTTAATCCATCAACCCTGCGTCAGCGATGCAGAACTCTCCTCAACCTCTGGCATTAAGGTTTGCTAGTCAGGTGGCAAATGCACTCCTGTGGCTGAGACCTCCATAATAATTTCTCTCTTCTGCAGGACGTTTGCTTCAAGCACTGGTAACAGCCAGCTGTGTCTCCTTTGAGTCCTTTAGCATGTCCATGTTATGTTTTTCTACCTGTTGATTTGAGTACTTTAAACACCCGCTTTGTTCTCTATTGTAGGTCATGGTTTATATGGGACTTTTGAAATGTTGTCCTCCTGGAGGAAAACTAGAGAAGACCAACATGTTAAAGAGAGGACTGCAGCTGTATTTGCAGACTCCATGCTCTCGTTTTCTCTCACCACTGCCATGTACCTGGTCACTTTTGGAATAGGTGCCAGTCCCTTCACTAACATTGAAGCAGCCAGGATTTTCTGCTGCAATTCCTGTATTGCAATTTTCTTCAACTACCTCTATGTACTCTCCTTTTATGGTTCCAGCCTGGTGTTTACTGGCTACATAGAAAACAACTACCAGCATAGTATCTTCTGCAGAAAGGTACCAAAGCCAGAGGTACTGCAAGAGAAGCCTGCATGGTATAGGTTTCTTCTGACAGCCAAATTCAGTGAGGACACAGATGATTCAGAGGAAACAAACACTTACGAGAGTCATCTTTTGGTGTGGTTCCTGAAGCGCTACTATTGTGACTGGATAACAAACACTTATGTCAAGCCTTTTGTAGTTCTCTTTTACCTTGTTTATATTTCCTTTGCCTTAATGGGCTACCTGCAGGTCAGTGAAGGGTCAGACCTGAGCAACATCGTAGCGACTGCGACACGGACCATTGAGTATACAACTGCCCAGCAGAAGTATTTCAGTAACTACAGCCCAGTGATTGGGTTCTACATCTATGAGTCAATCGAATACTGGAATACCAGTGTCCAGGAGGATGTGCTGGAGTATACAAAGGGCTTTGTGAGGATATCTTGGTTTGAAAGCTACTTAAATTACCTTAGGAAACTCAACATATCTACTGGGTTACCTAAGAAGAACTTCACTGATATGTTGAGGAACAACTTCCTGAAGACCCCTCAGTTTGCCCATTTTTCAGAGGATATCATCTTTTCCAAGAAATACAACAACGAAGTTGATGTCGTGGCCTCCAGGATGTTCTTGGTGGCCAAGACAATGGAAACTAAGAGGGAAGAACTTTATGACCTCTTGGAGACCCTGAGGAAGCTCTCTCTCACCTCCAAGGTGAAATTCATTGTTTTCAATCCATCATTTGTGTACATGGATCGTTATGCTTCTTCAGTGGGAGCACCCTTACAAAACTCCTGCATTAGTGCTTTATTTCTGCTCTTCTTCTCTGCATTCCTCGTGGCAGACTCTCTGATCAATGTCTGGCTCACTCTAACTGTTGCCTCGGTTGAATTTGGAGTTATAGGTTTTATGACCTTGTGGAAAGTGGAACTAGATTGTATTTCTGTGTTGTGCTTAATTTACGGAATTAATTACACAATTGACAACTGTGCTCCACTGTTATCAACCTTTGTGCTGGGCAAAGAGTTCACAAGAACTAAATGGGTTAAAAATGCCCTTGAAGTGCATGGGGTAGCTATTTTGCAGAGCTACCTCTGCTATATTGTTGGTCTGATTCCTCTTGCAGCTGTGCCTTCAAATCTGACCCGTACACTGTTCAGGTGCTTGTTTTTGATAGCATTAGTCACCTTCTTTCACTGCTTTGCCATTTTACCTGTGATACTGACTTTCCTGCCACCATCCAAAAAGAAGAGGAAAGAGAAGAAAAATCCTGAAAACCGTGAGGAAATAGAGTGTGTTGAAATGGTGGATATGGATAGCACCCGAGTGGTTGACCAAATTACAACAGTCTAACTTGTTTGTTTGTTTGTTGCTTTTTTTACACTAGGTCTTACTGAGGAAAAAAAAAAAAAAAAGGAAACCAGTACTGACTAAATATCTGAGGAGAGGAAGGGGTTTGGACCTTTTCCT
>JAOEHX010007825.1:0-37221 GCA_025448015.1 Bolborhynchus lineola
TTTTTTTTTTTTTTTTTTTCCCTGTAAAAGAATGTATATTGCTTTCTTAATTTGCTGTGCCATCTGTGTCACTGCACATTGCTCTCTTAATTTGCATTCTTCAGGGATGGAATCTGATCTCTGCTGAAGCTAGTGGTCATTTGGCAACTCTTACAGAGCGAGTCACTTAGCATAGGGATACAAGGGACATCTCCTGCAGAAATGGGCATAAATACACATACAAGGCAAGGTGAGGTGCACCAGCAGACCTCATTGTAATAGCATGGCTGTGGTGAACTGAAGTAGTCCGTATTTTCTAGTGCAGCTCAACACCAAGCAGTTTCATTTCTCTTTTCATCAGCACTGCAATCGAATGCTAAACCTAAATGGTGAACTGTGCACTCTTATTGACAAACCAGCACCTCTGACTGCCCTACACTGCAGTTATTTGCAAAATGAATGTACTTAAGCATCACCAAGCTTACTCCTCCAGGTTTTATTCTAGGAGTAGCATTGTTGCTCTTAACAGGTAAGCATAGTTTGGGATTGGTTGAAAAAAAAAGAATTACAAAAAATAAGGAAAGATTAAATGGATGACAATGATTCCTTTTCCCTAGATAGTGCCAGACCCTTCAGCTTGAAATCAACTATACAAATGAGTCATTCAGCTCAGGCCAGGAGAGCAGACAGGAAGAAAGAATGAATGCAGAAGACATCTTTTCTGTCAAACACTTATGCAGCTTGAGGGGTTCCCTCTTCCTGAGGCTATGAAAATGCTGCATCACTGGGTTTGTGTGGGAAATGCCAACAGAGGGTTTAGAATATCTAGCAAGTTTGAAAGGAGTACTTGGAAAGAAGAGAACGGAAACATCTTCAATGTATCAGAGGTAATCTGATATTACAATTATAATTTTTATTATTAATACTATTATAATTATTATTTACATAACCCTAGTTAAAAGTAAAAGTACATTAAAGACCGAAGAACTCTGTAAGGGAATGGAAGGTAGGTTTTCAGCCATACTACCAGTAAAGTAGCAGAATATCTCCTATGGTAAAACCTTTTCAGACATACTACCAGTAAAGTAGCAGAATGTCTCCTATGGTAAAACCTAGCAAAAAAAATTGATCTGCCTTCTGCAAATAGCTGCATCAAATCATCAAAACACTGCTTTGATTTCATGCCATTGCCACAACCCTTTTAGATCATATTGCAATTGGAAGTGGATGTGAAACTCCACTTCCCTGAAACTCTTCTTGACTTGCTACAGGACCAGGGAAGTTGTCCTTGGACATGTTGCACTCTAACTCTCAGCGCTTGCAGTATTGCCATCATATTGATGAAGCTGGGAGAAGAGGAAGAAAATCAGAACTCATACAGACCTGGAAATAAAATTAAACAGATTAACTTTTTGATTTTTTTTTCTGGCTCTAAGCACAATTTTTATCTGAAGAGGAAAAACACATTAAATTAAACTTAGGTAAACCTTTAGCTGCTCTGAGTGTTCATAGCCCTTAAAAAGCTCTGTGTTGTCCATTTGTGCACAAATGCACTTGAGGTGATTTTAATTAAAAAACAGTTTTAATAACTTGCTTATGCTGTTTGAAAAAATAATTGGTTTTTCAGTAGGATATTCATGTATTAAACTTACTGTTTTATTAAAATGAGTATATCAAGCCTGGAACAACTTTTTCCTGATTCTCCAACATCATTTAGAGCCAGATCTCCTGATTACTCAGGTTTCCAAAGCCATTCAATTTTAAGGAAATGTTTGTGAGAAGTTCACAGAATGGAGAGCTCAGCTAGTTTCTCATCTATTTAATATACAGCAGTTTTCTTCGACATGAAAGTATTATTTGCACTACTACAATAACCGGTGCCATAGTAATAGAGCACTAAGACTCTCTCCCAAGATTGAAAATGAGCATTTCTCCAAAGTCTCTCTGTTTGTTTTATGCAGGAGAAAACTAAGTGGGATGATGGATTTATTCAAAGATTGTCCTGGAAACTGAAGCCAGTCATCCAGGCAAACAGAAGGGTTGACAGGGTAAAAGGAGTGAGAGGCAGTGGTGTAAGAAAGACTGAACTCCTGTTATTCTAGTTTCATCTCCCAGGATCTCATGACTTCCTACCTTCCTCACCTTCATGCCACCACGTTGCTCTGAACCCAGCTCATACCACAGTGCTGCTGCCTCCACAGTACAGATATTCAGAGCGGAAAAGAGACGGAGTATGGGCTCTCCAGAGTGGTTGAAAGCAGCAGAATGACTGTGAGCTTGCTGCAGAAGAGGGTGGTAAAGGACGGGAGGCATAGAGGATGGAAAAAGGAGATCCCTTTATTGTGAGGTAAATGACACACATCCACTTAACATGCAGAGGACTGTCTTACTTCATAGTGACCTCAGTGCAAGTAGAAATCTAGCAAATCTTATAGCACATTTTAGTGTGTAGAAGTTCAGACAGAAACAACTGATATTTTTGAAGCACAAACGCCTGCCAAGCCCTTAAACAATTCCTCCTTTCCCTAATGGAGAGGAAAACATGCATTTTGGGCTTCACACATATATCATCAGGCTGAAAATCTGTCCCACCATGCCTAAGAGAATGCATCCTAGGATTCTGCAGCTATTGATAGAATACATGAAATCCTCATGAAGGTAAGTTAATGCAGAAACCTGGTAAGGCAGGTCTTTTGGTCACTAAACCAAGACCTTGTACAACCCAAATTAAAATCCCTAAAGTAATAAAGTGTATAAAAACAATAGCAATCTCCTTGGCTCCTGAGACCAGCAAAGCTAGTTGCTATTGCTAGATAATTTTCAGAATTCCTGTATAGTTTCCACTCTCATCAACCAGAAGTAGAGGAGAAAGTGTGAAACCATAGACCATAACGAGCAAGCCTTCTCATTTATTTCATTGGTGCCATTTTCTTCTGTGTTATTACAAAATTTCACCTATGAAATGACGTTCCTCTATCTAATAGCAAATTTCTCCCAGGTTCTGTTTTGATGAATGAGTCTGTTAAGTAGGAAAGGTGTTTGCACCCTTTATAATCAGTGCAGCATTGATTTTGTGCATTGATGACATACTTAATCTGATTCTGACTTTTTGGATAATTTTATAAATTTGTAATTTTATAATACTAAAATGTGATGTTGTAGTGTCAACATGATGATTTGAGATTCCCAACTAAGTTAAGGCTCTGCATTTGTGATGGTGAAGGGATAGGGAGCATTCTCTTGAAATAAATCAGCTGAGCCTTCAGGATGTTGACCCTTAATCAAAGTTACGAAATTTCAAGGCTTACAATATCCTAAAAAACTTGATTCTTGAAATTTTTTCACTCTCCCTTTCTCAAAATGGTTTTGTTGCAGTTTTGCCTTTTTTCCCCTACTAGGTTAGATTACCAGACAGTATTTCAAAAACAGGAATTCTCTTGGGCCCCTTTGTCCTTCTGTAGTTCTGTACCACAGCAGAGCTGCTGCTTTTCTTCTGTTCACAACTAAAAAATATTACAGCTCGTCATGGCATATCTGAGCTGGGTGTTGATTTCTGAGGCTTCTGCCAGAAGATGTTTAATAATACTGTCACTCCCACAGAATCCATGCCATGGCAGGTTCTGACAAGGTGCAAAATATGGGACAGGTGCGAATTTACCATCTGTACTGCCCCTACAATACTGAGACAGTGTCACTAGGAATTAAACTAAAGGAAAGACCTTGGGAGGGAAAGTCACAGCATACTTTGTGCAAAACAGGCATAAAGCACTGGTAGAAGACTAAATATTTACTTCACTAATTTATAAACCCCATGTACCCAGGTCAGGAATAAAAGCTTGGAGTTTGTAGAGATACAAATGATACATATTTGTGTAGACATTTGGTAATGCATAACCACATAACCGTGCTATCCTAGAAAACAGTTGATGAACTTTCTCATTTCAGCATTGCCAGTTTCTACCAGTGTTGGTTAAATGTGAGCTAATTTTGCTATGGTGGAAAGGCACCTTTAAATATTGGTCTACTCTTGCCTAAGGGGATTTGTGACTGGAAAAAATGGTCTGAGAGTCTAGATATTTGTGTTTCCTTCTGGCTTTGTGAATAAATCACCTTATGTTAGGGGTTGCTATTCTTAAAAGATATTTCTTGGCCTCAGGAATATAATACAGAGCATCTAAGCTAGGCACATACAGTCAAGAATGATAGCCTCAATAAACTTATTTATCACTACCACCTATAACAGCTGATTTTGAACAGTGATTCTAGGGATGTGAAAAATTTCATATCATTTAGAGTTTTATTTTATCTTGGAATAAGAAAGATTTGGCAGACACAAAAGCATCTGACCGAGCAACTAATTGAGGAGGGTTACATGACTATTCACTGGGAATTGAGAGCTCCATGTCTCTCTTTGATAGGTGGTGCTTTCCAACAGAGTAGAAGGCATATATATACATACATATAGGTATATATAACACTTTTACATATATCTATACATATCTCTCTATATATAGAGGTATATATTAACACTCTTACACTAGAGTAACACATCAGTGGCATTGGAAAAGGGAAGAAAAATCTGAATATCATCAAATCCTGAAAAACGAACATCAGGAGGCTTGCAATGTGAAGCTCTTCTAAGTTGCTGTGTAGTTTCCATACACAGTAGTTTAAAGTTGGAGAAGGTGGGAAAGGGGGAGCACTTTTTATTATTAATACTGAAGCTAAACTCTTGCACAAGTACCTATTTAGAGCCTTGAACCAAAGTATGGAAGAGTCTCATCTTCCCTGGAGACTGGTTCTGATGAACTGAACATTCACAGACTCACCCTACCTTTTGTGGTTAATTTACTTTCCCAGATATATAACACAATCACAGAATAATTTGGGTTGTGAGGGGCCCTCAGAATATCCTCTGGTTCAACCCCCTACTCAGATAAATTCCATGTCAGATCTGGCTGCCTAAGTCCTTAGTTTTAGTGTCCAGTGGTGTTTATTAAAACATCTCCAGGGATGGATATACTAGAGCAACTCTGGGAAACCTGTTCCCATGTTCAACCAGTGGGAGTAATCCCATGGACTAAAGTGGTACATGGACTAACCATGTTATTAAATGAATTTTATATGGGAAGATGCCACCTCAGAAAATGAATTATCACAATACTTCCCAAAAATCAGATCATGTCAAGTGACAATAAAACCAGCTAGATTTAGGGAGAAAAGAAATACCACAAAAATACTAATAGGTGACATGAAGGTGAATTTTTCATGATGGGCCTTGGCAGTACTTCTTCTAGTAGCTGGCCAGTTTTCCTCTCATTTTCTACTGGAACAGAGGTGGTGAGTTCTTTTCACATCTTTCCACTCTATGAAATATACCAGGCTTCTGTAAAAACCTCACTTCAAGTTACCTTTTCCTGTTGTGTTGTCTTGTAAGGTTATTATCATAAAAACGGAAATGCCAAAGCACTTGCGGGCAGATATAGAATTGGCAAGTGAAGATTCATGTTCTTGGTGCACCCATGGCAGGGAAGCATCTGATTTCACCTTGTGTCTGCACAATGGTGTTTCTTCAAAAACTTGCCCTGTTTGTGGTTCACATGGGAAGTTTTCTGTGTTAATCACTGCACCATGTATCCATACCTGAATGAAAGTAACTTTGATGCAAGAAGCAAATGTCAAGCATAACAGTGCAAAGCTTCATAACTTTCAAAGGAAAACTGTCATGAAGAAATTACTATGTTTCCCAGGAGTTCCTTGATGCCATCTGTGATGTTTTAAAAATAGTTGTTAGGTGGCATGTGCAAAATGCACCTTTCTATAGCTCCCATTTCTACAAAAATAATGCAATGGTCTCTAAAGCTCATCTGTATTCTATCTTCTTGTGCAGTTTTTGTCATTCTATATCTCAGGATAATTCCGCTGTGTCATGTACTAGAAGGAATCCAGCAGCTCCCTATTAAGTTTGCAGAACAATTTCGTGAACCAATAATTTTCCGTTTTCTTTGCAATAACTGAATTGATGCTTAGTTTTAACAGCCCAGCTGTGCACAGGCCAGTTTAGCAGCAGCTTAACCCTTATATTGACAGAATAAAGAAATACAATATGATTTCCTGATTTATTTTAGGAAAATACTGAGTAAATCTCATTTTTTCAGAGCAAAGATTGATAAAATAATTCCAACAAGATACCAAGTTCTAACCCTTTGACCTATATCTGACAGATAAAATGGATAAGCTTTAGCACCTTCTTAGGCCACATAGAATTATTATTTTCTTAAAACATAAATATACCCTATAGTATTTCCTTCAACGCTAGCTTCATAGAGAAAGAGGCTTTAATTTAAGCTACAGCATGGAAAGTGACAGAACATCCATTAGCTGGAGAGAGGAACTGAGTCAGTGTTTGAATGCATTTGATCTTTTTAATGTGCTACATGTGTCCCCATAGATTTCTGGTCAGAAATTAAGGCATAGATGAGGAATTTGCTTACCTGGCTGTTGTCCAAGTACTGCTCTTCCAGTTGAACTGTTTTGATGATTAGTTGACTGAAGTCATGCAGCTGAATCTCACTGGTTTTAATTCCTCTTGCCTTGTAGCTGTGGAACAAAATGGAATCTCTACTATCACACTGAGGCTGCACATAACTCATTCTAGGACTCTGCATTTTTCTTTTAGATATATACTTACTGCAAACAGAACAAAACAAAACAAATAATTTAATATTCATTTGTGCTTGTTACTTCATTCCTTAAGCAGTTATTGTGGCAGAATTTTCTTTGACACCATATACAAACATTCCTCACATTTGGTTTTTTAAGCCATGCAGGAAATGAGTGTAGAGCTGGACTTACATACTGTATTGTTATATCTTTGAAGCTTACAAAGTCATCAGGCTGATAAATAGCATGAAGGACACTGAGAAGCCACCAGAAAAGATCTACAGGGTTTGTGCATCTCAGATATTGAAAATCCTGGTGGAAAAGTGGACTGAAAGAGAATCTGTATCTCACAACCCATGGTGGGAGTCGGCATCACCTAGCCTTAGCCATCGGAATAATAGGATACTCATACAGGCTCTTTTGATGAGAAAGTTATTACCAGACACCTCTAATCAAAATATGATCTCTAAGAAAATTAGAGCAAATTACCCTATAAAGGATTCTATTGCTCTACACAAGCATTAGACGGAGTGTTAAGACTAGCTTAGACTAGATGTTTTAGAAATGTTACCTTATGCCAAATAAAACCTAATGTGAATCTTCAACCAATAAAATATAGAGTTTGAACATATTGGATAGATCACTATGCCTAAACCAATTCCTTTGATTTCAGAATAGCTCAGTAAAAATGGTACTCTTTCAGAAATAATAGAATATAGAGCTAATTGAGCTTTATTGCAATGAGAAGAATAATACAAATACCAAACAAACCAGACATTCACCAGGAGAAATACTGCCTGATTTTAAAGGGGAGCAGCGTATGTTGATATAGAAAAGCCAATTAATATTATACCAGGTAGTGTAAATAAGGACTATTAACAGTTGGTGAAGGTGTATTTTTGAATGCTTCCTAAAGAGGTGTTCTTGACATTAAAATGGAATGCTGACTCAGTTATTATTTCTACATATTTCTATTATTAAATTGTGAGCAGAGGAAGGGGAAATGTAAACACCCCTTTCTCCCCTCAAAACCCACCCAAACCAAAACATAAACACAAATCCGAAAATGCTTTAGAAAGTCTGTGTGTGACCTATCAGGATCATTTTTAAAGTGTGTACTGAGTTAGGTAATCAGGCATTCTTTCCTATCCTACAGCAAAATACCTCTTGATGCAATTAAATGGCTCAAGATTCAGAAACCCAGACGTACCAGTCTCTTCAGCTTGTGACAGCCAGTCATGTGTGAGAAAGGTCAGTCATGTAAAAGAAATTAAATGAGTTCTGCAAGGACTTAACTGGAATTGATGCAAAGCTCTCCAAACTGCAAAGGTGATGAAAAGTTCAATCAAAGTCAGATGCAAGGAAAGATGCTCATTAATATCCACATCACTGGGTCACAAACACCCTGCTCTCTGTATGGCAGAACTGTGTACTTAATGATGTGATCAGAAGTGGTATTCATGAGAGAACAATGTATTCCATCCCTCCCCAGCACTGTATGTTGCATATCCTGCCAGTCCTCCTAAAAAGAATTTGAAAACCTTTGTATCTGCTAGAGGATACTGCAAAAGGAAGAAACACATTTGTACAGAGTCAGATGAATAGTCTGCTGAACACTGAATTAAATGCAGCTGCGACTATTTCAATGTTCAAAATTAACAAAATATATTTGAGGACTTTTCTGAAACTTCGTTAAAATGAAACTAGCATGACAAGGTATTTTACTATTAATTTTAATATTAATGATCATTCACTGATCTCAAAATGCATTTCAGTAACATTGTTTTTTCGTATAATAAATGTATGCTCTGACTACAATAAAGATTCACACTTTAAGTTCTCAGAACTGCAGATAGCCAAGCTCATTTGACTGATTGCAAAGGAGATCTCTTCTTAGCAGTTTTTTAAAACCTCAGGGGTAAATTTCAAGGGGTTCTCACAATACTGCTTTAAAAATTTTGAATAAGACGCATTTCTGTTTTAATAACTTATTAAAAAATAGGTTTATTTATGTTTATTATTCTCTGCTTTGAGTATTTTCACTTGTAGCCGTAGTCAGCTGAATCAGAACACATGGAGGTGCAACATTTCAAAGCCAAAGGAAGCTAATACTGGCCTTTCTATAGCTTGAAGTCCTCACTTCCCAGTCCAACTAGAAGGATGTGCAGAGTGCCTCCAGAGTTGCATCCTTGCTGGTGAGCCATGCAGTATCCCAGATTGCCAAACTGTGCTGCAGGCACCACACTGCAGAGGCACATGTTGTTACTGATCAAGATCTTAAAGAAAAAAAAAAAGATTACCTCATTTTGGCATTTTATTGAATTCAGTGCAGCTTTACTCCATGGAAACTAAGATGAAAATCACTTCCAAGGATCCAAAATGGCTAAAGAGATCTAGAGGTGGTACTGTTTGATCACTGAAAGATGGTGACTCTCCGAAGAGTGAGATCTGAGAAAACACAAACACTCCTTTTGAGTGGTGCTTGATGCAACACAGCCTGAGTTTATTTCTTCCCCCTCATTTTTACCCCTTTTTCCACCTGTGCAAAGAAGGTCCATGTAATATGCCACCACTCTGTGGAAAACAGTAACATAAAACAAGCAGCCTCTGAAGAAACAGGTACAGAATCATTCTCCAATGGCAGGTCCTTTTCATTTGGCTATGAAGATATAGGTAGTAACAGTTTTGCATGTCTAATGGCACCAATATGAAGCTGAGTACAGAAGCTATCTCAGGAGGACTTCACTTGTTTATATTATGCTGAAGTAAGTGGAAATATATTATTAATTTCAAGAGATTTAGTTCTTCTTCCACATTTGCTTCATTATTATTATTACTTTCCTTAAGGTTCTGCTTGATTTCCTCTCAGCATCTTTTCTTTACCTACAGCTTGATTGGAAGACAAGAACATGTAATTATTTGATCACTTTTCATTTCAGCTGATTAAAAGAAAAAGGAAGTGTTTGCTTGGGCCAAAGGTTGTTACAATGCATAATTAATTGTCCGATATCATCTTAATCAACAACTTACCAGTTTCAGCTTCTTTGCATTTATCAAGGGAAAGGTGGGGTTAAATAAAGGTATTTAATCAACTATGCATGAATTGCTAGAAATGGATTTCTGTAAGGGAGCCTTCAACCAGTTATTAGGAAGGGTGCTGAAGTGAAAAAACCCTCCTCTAAGAGAGGTGGATTGCACTGGTTGGCAGGAAATGAGTTTGAGTATTATTGACCAAAATATTTCAGTCACATGTTCCATCTCCATCTGCTTAATGAATTGAAGTGTCAAGAAAATTTGAAGCGGCAGCCCAGGAAAACAGTAATGTAATTTAATGCAACAAGAGTCATTTGCTGGCCAAATGTACAGTATTGATGGGATTCCAGACAAAGCATTCAGATTATGGCTTTTGTTAGAGGAAAAGGCATTTAATTTGTCCAGCAATTCATATGTTTAAACGCTGATTACTTTTAAAGAATAGCAAAAAACTAAACCAGCCACAGTCTTCTGGCAGAATTAATTGGCAAAGCAGTAAATCTAATTACTTTCATAAATGTAACTTTAAGGCATCTCTGCATCTTTAATGCAGTCAGGAAAATATATGCTGCATAACTTTCTCAAAACTACATAAAATCTGAGTCTGTCTGATAAAAATGTACAAGCTGGTTAAGCTCTATCAGTTCCTGTTATCTGTCTCATTGCTTTGGGTGCCTGTAGCTCTGGATGCAATAACTCTATTTACTGGATCTGGAATATCCCAGGTTACCATTAAATGGACACCCACTCTGTTTTCCTCTTCTTGATTTCCTGATGCAGATATATGTAAGCTAGTGATGTAGTTTCTCTCATCTTCTCTTGTTCTTTTCTTCATAGCAGAACATACTAACTGCTGATTTATTATCCTTTACCTGTGAACTAAATCATTTGGCCCCACTCACGGTACAGTGTCCAGCTGCAGGAATGCAGAAGGAAAAAATTTCTTCCCTGAAAAGACTGTTCAGCATTGAAACAGACTTCCCAGGGAACTGGTTGAGTCATCATCCCTGGAGGTATCTAAAATATGAGTATGTGTGGCACTTAAGGACATGACTTAACGGTGGACTTGGTAGTGTTAGGTCAACAATTGGACTTGATGATCTTAAGTCTTTTGCAACCTAAAGGTTTCTACAATTCTAGATGGTCATTGTAGGTCCTTTCCAACTAAGACTATTCGAATATCTTCTGTTCCGTTCTGGTTTTCAGTCTAGTCTGTTCTAATATGGTCACTTGGATGTTAATAATAGTGGAAACTAAAGAACAAGGAGAGGCTGAGCACAATAAAGACAGGAGCTAAAGACTAAAGAACTGCTTTAGTTACAGAAGACACAGGATTTAACTGTCTGGGGTGACAGATGAGATGATTCACTCTCTGGAGATGATTGTTTTCCCCCATGACTACTGAGAGACATCTCAGCATTTCCGTAAGATGACATATACCTTTTGACAGCTAAATATGTGAAATTAATCTATCACATTCCCAGTTCTTACAACAGTAGATGTACACACAATTCTGGATTTTCATCATTATCAAGTTAGGTTCAAGTCCCAGTAAGACAAGCATTCCCAACCTGTCTTCCTGAATGTAAATATTTGTTCCTC
Organism: Bolborhynchus lineola; assembly: GCA_025448015.1. Lineage (NCBI taxonomy): Eukaryota > Metazoa > Chordata > Aves > Psittaciformes > Psittacidae > Bolborhynchus > Bolborhynchus lineola. Next base: position 11,278 of record JAOEHX010007825.1, read on the forward strand.
TACCTGACTTTTCTACTAAACTTAATGGAGACTCCTTGCGCTACTTCTGATGGAGAAAAAGCAGAACAAGACAGACTTCCATCTTTTGAGTCAAAGCTCCAGCTTCAGGAAAAAAAAAACATATGTTTTAAAGAGGTCAAGAGGCCTTAGAGATCAGAAAATGGGGCAGACCAAATAATAGATGAAGATAAAAAAATTCAAGATATACATGTTGATCATTAGGCTAAAGATCCCAGTACCCTTTGAACAGAATGTGAAGGTTTGAAGGTTTCCTAAGTAGCTTCTAGACTATTTAACAAGCTTCTGCATACGTCTCTAATAATCTCATGAAGTCATTTTTTTGTATCCATTCTTGGTTATACTTTTGGTGAAGCACTGACACTGAGATCTGTTGGCTATGGCAGGGTATAGTGTGCCAGGTTAGCTGAGCTTTGGACCTTCCACGTGCTTCCTTGATCTCTTACTTCAAACTGGAGCAGCAGTTAAGTACCATTTACATTAAGTTTTAGTGCAGTCAAAACACAGCCAACTGAATTATCAGTAATAACACTTAATTACGTGCTTAAAATTATAAACATGCTTCAGTGCTGATTGAGCTGAAGGCAATCCAGAGCTAGGACCTTGGCTTCTGTGTCTGCCATTCAGTCTGTCTACATTGGTTTAGCCATTTAGAAAACAGAACCTTTGCCTAGTTGACAGACAGGCTTATTCAATTAATATTTTAAGCTGCCAGGGGATTCTCGGATGAAAATCACTATAATGCAAAAATATTAAAGTTTTTTTAATGGGATCCTTTGGCTTTCAAATGAACTCTGAAAGAACATTCCATGTTCAGATAAAAGCTGAGTTATAGTAATTGTAGAGGACCAAAAAAACCCAGTATTACAGAACAATTTCCTTAGGGCAATAATACCTAACAAAGCTTCTGAAATCTTTCAATTAACTCTTTCCCTTAGAGAATACCTGAAGCCAAATATAATGAGTAACATTATCTTTTTGCAATGAATACAATTTAAATCTTAATAGTTTAGTTCCTGTTCAGATATCTTGAGAAAGATTGAGGGAAGGTTTCTTTGTTTGTGGCAAGATCCATTGGAACTGCCAGGATTTAGAAATCAGACAGACATACCTCTCCATACTAATCACTTTTCCATTTAAGTTTCCTGCTTCTTAGGACTGAATGTTAAACCAAAACCCTATATATAAAAATAATACTGGTGGATTTATGCAATAAAATTAAGAGATCCTTTACAGATTCTGTTAAAGCTATCATGTTATTGGACTGCCAGTTACATCATCCAGACCTCTGTTTGCAGGTAAATGACATTTTAACTATTCACTAATGTAGTCAAAGGGTGGAATCTTGCATTTACTTCTATTTTATCCTAGAATTTGACTCAGAGAGGGTCATCTTACCTTGCTTTTCTGGAAAAAAATAGTGTTTCAATGTCAAATACCATAATTTCTGGTACATATCTTTAATGATTTAAAGAAAACAAAGATTCTTAAGTATCACTAATTCTTATTTATGAAATCAATGCAATTTCCCAGAGATGTACAATAATTGAAGAGGTGGTTATGGATATTTACACAAACTGCAGGGTAGAAGTTTTTCCCATAGTGACATTTCATTTATTCCTTTAACATTCAGTGTTTCTGTAGAATTTCCCACCTCAAATCAGCAGGTTCTTTCACTTCTCCATTTTTTGTGCTGAGTGTCAGACAAAATCAGAAAACCCAAGCTTTTCACTGTAAAGGATACAAAGCCACTACAGACACTGCATGGAGAAAAGGATTCAGTTCAGAACCTATGTCGACAGCTGGAAGTGTTCATGCCTCAAACTTTTACAGCTTCATTTTCAATATGTCACACCTTTATCGGATACAATTTAAACCTATGGCCTTAACAAGGGATAATTTTTGATAGAACTAAATGCACATAACAATATTAACAGTGGCTGTATAAAGTGATTCTTCTGCCCTGCCCTTCATGAGGGTTTCTTGCTCAGTTGAAGAAATAAAGAGGGAATATGAGTTAACTTTTCCTTATTTTGTTTTCTTACCTGGTTTCTGGCAAGCAACTTCATATAAAGCAAAACCTGGGAAGTAATTAAGGTAGTGATTAAGGCAGGGATTATATTTAATGCCAGCATTTTAATATCTAAGTGTAATTCACAGTCACATGTACTTCATGCTATCTTTAGGGGATTAGCCAAAAGAATCAGTGCATACACAAATTCCCAAATAAGAAAGCTTGGAAAACACTGTGAAGGTCATTAAATGACCTTTCCCAACAGGCTGCTTAGTTTTAGACATTAAGAGAATCTAGTAGTAAAGAAATTAACTTCCTTTTCTATGGGCTTCAATGTCTGAGACTGTTTCTAGGCATATCCAATTTACTATCATAATCTTCAAGATTCAGATCCTTCTCTAACTCATATGGGCTTCTGAAGTAAATAAACTGTTAGGAGATCCTTCCAGTGCAGAGTCTGACCCTGAAACATGCCATGACCTTCATTATTTCAGTACCTGATCTGTGTCACTGACATGATGAACTCAAACTACAGCATGTTGGTGAGATGAGGGGAGATTGAGACCATGCCTGATAGAAGGGGAGCAAACCAGCTCTCGTCCCAACTGTTATGAAATGGAGGTTGGTGAATGGCAGTGATTGACAGCCCTAGCTAAGCTGGAGGATAATTTGCACAATGCCAAAGGGCCACATTACTTTTGCTAGCATAAGGATGAAAATTAGAAGGTGTATTTTTGTTTGTGTTTTATACTTGTGCAGTGGAATTCTGGAACAACCGTTAAGACTGCCTAAGGTGCTGCTACACAGAGGGAACAGAAACACAAAACATGGGAAAGTTCTTCTCATCATCAGCCCTTACAAAACCCACTTTTGGCCACTATTTGATAGTGACTTAGAGAGCATTGTGATTGCTGTTTCCAGCAAAGCTACTGCACTGCAAGTATCCTTCCATAAGTATATCACCTCTTAGCAGCCAAAATTTGTTCCCATGTAAAAGCAATTTGAGACTTTCTGTGAGCAAGGAATCAGTATGTAGCAATTTACATTTTCATCAGCAAGGAGGTGCTTCATCCTTTAACTTATGCCACTTTGATGTATTATAAAGGGGGGTGTTGTGTATAGGCTGTGATACTGCTTAAAGAAGAAATGTTACCCGGTTTTGAATTACAAAGCCATTCAGATTCCTTTTCAGCTGATAAAGTTAGTGTCATTTAATTTAGCAGTTACATTAGAACAAAGAGATGGTGAATAGCCTTAAGATGCATATCACTGAATTATTTTTTATTGTTTCTGAAGAAGTTTTATTTTGTCTTTTACATATGGAACACGGTTGAAAGAATTAACCAGGGGGGAAAAAAAGCATTATTATTGGCTAGCATCATTGCTGTTTGTATTACAACGACATGCAAAGGAATAAAATGATCAAGGCTTCATTTTCCTGAGTACCATTTGAACAGAGGACAGTCTACAGAGACACACAACTAGACTCCTAAATAGGAATTGGGGTTTTCAACTTTTCCTGTTTTCCCCTTACCTCATCAGATTCAAAAGGGATTGCAGTGTGTTTCCCAAAGGGGAAATCACTGGAGGAGTTCTGATTCACACTTCTGAGAAAAGATCTGACACATCTTCCCTGTATGAAGGAAATTGTACTCCTTTCTGGATAAATGTTTATGTTATTTCTTCCTTTGCTATGGCAGTGTTTGGTCTAGCTGTTTGCCACAAGAAAAAAGTTATTGAAAACAATGTTAATGATGAGAATTTGGAGGGCATCCAAACCACTCCTGTGTATGAGGATAATGTCTTCAATGTTAATGGAAATTCGTCTTCAATTTTTTTGCTCCAGAATAAAACCTGCTTTAACTTTGGTTATCTAAAAGTAGTCTAGTCTAAGATAATCATTCATCCATAATCAAAGGAGAGAAATACTTCTAAGTGATAAGCCATCCCTTCCTAAGATGGATAGATGATTTTCTAGATGTGCAGCTTTTTCCCCTACATTGATTATAATGAGATCCTAGAAATATGTATTAAATTATATCTTTAACTCACACATCATCAAAATTAAGGGAAATTATTACTTCATGAGATCAGAGAGGGCTGAAAGATCCTGAACTATATGTAGTTTTACAACTGGGATAGGACAACCTCCTCATCTTTGACTTCACTAAAAATGCCAGCTCATTTATACCAACTCATTTATAGATGAACTGCGAGGAACTTGGAAACTACTTGATAGCTGGGAAGCTTTTTGGGTACCTTTTCTGCTTAGATAACCTTCTAGTCTCTCCAGTCCTCTGAGATGACAGAGTTGTATTTTATTACCTGCAGCAGCAATAGCAAGAAACTGTCCTGGTGAAATGATTTTCAGAGAATTACATGATCTTCATGGAGCTGGACAGTTTGTGAACCATTATGAATATTTTCTTCTTAGGGTAATAGTACACATTTTAAATCCCTCCAAATTCATTGGCTATTAGATGAGTAATAGCCTGCTACTTTCACTACACTTCATGCTAAATTTAGTATAATTATTGGAGTAGTGATTAGCCCTAAAGGCAGAAATGAGACCAAGTTTACATAGAGAAAAACAAAAGGCTTGTTATTTCCATATTTCTGAATTGTGTAATATAGAACTAGATGATCTTAAGGTCCTTTCCAACACTGACTATTCTACGATCCTATGATCTAGTAAAAGTCATTATCATTACCCACAGGTGTCACCTTCATAGAATTCAACCTCACTTGTAAGCATTTCTACTTAGAGTAGCATTTCAAGCCCACTGGAGTCAGTGGAAGGACTTTCAGTAGCTACAAGAGTACTCATTGCATTTAACATGCTGCTTCTGTGCTGCAGGAGATTTTCACTTGAAATGACTTGTCAGAAAAATCTTCAAACCCTTTACATGTCTGGAAGCTGAACTCCTATTGCAATGTTCAGTCAGGTTATATATCCAGGTAACACATAGGGGAGTAACATACCAACAGAGGTGATTGCCTTCAGCAGGAAGCCAACCTAAAGCAAAATACAGACAACAGAGCAATTCAACCTTGATGTAGTAGAAGATCTACCTCATCTTCTGGTACAAGTTGTACCCTGAAAAAAAAAAAAAAAGATGATAAAGAACGTCAGCAAAATGTTTTGAATATATATGGATGCTGAAACTTTGTAAGCTTTCCCGTAAGCTGGACCTCACCTTCTTGTCTTTCTTTACAGAGAAAAAAAAGTATTTTTCTCTGTATTCAGACATGAAGGTACCTCTAGAATGTCTAATAGCACTTTAATAGTTGCTATTCCCCCTTTTGAAGCCACAAAAAGGTTGAAGCTCTGTCCTAAACTCTTGCTTGTGCTATGGGTTCTCAGTGTGCCCATGGTCCAAGTATACAAGTGGACCTTATCACACTTTGTAAAGTGGATAGGTCATTTGATGTCTGAATACAGAGACTTGGGCACAGAATAAGCCCTTAGCTGTAGTGGCTATCTTTGTGCAAGGAGGTTTTATATAAGATCAGTAGCTAGCTTTACTGTATCCACTGGGAGATGAAATATGTGGGAAGGAGTCATCCTGAAGGCACAAAGCTAAGCAGTTGGTTTAGACACCTAAATAGCCATGTGAGATGCTTTCAAGTATCCATATCCTTTTTCATTATTTTTCACTAGCAATTAGATAATTCAGTGAACAGGCATTTCATCTAGGATAATCATAGCACCTACCATCCATTCCTTGGGCTGCTTCTGCTAATAGACATTGGTAGTTACCGGGAAAGGATGACTTCTATTCTCAGTCTATAGGAGAAACATTTTGCCTGACTGCTCAGGGATCCCGAAAAACTGAACCAGGCATGTTATTTTCCATTACTTATAACTTCTGTTCTTGACATAGGCAGCACGGCATGCTGTGAAGAGATAACATGATTCAGTGACTTATTAGAAATGACTGATGTGAGAGTCTTACTGTGAAGATAGAGAAATACTTTAAAAATCATGTATTTTCTGTAACACTTTGCCTAGTTTCAACTTTAGGATTTGCATTTTTAGCACTTCAAATTGTGACTGTAGTTCAGCTCCACATTGTTTCTGGTTCTTGGAAGCTGTTGATGAACTCTGCTTATATTGTGACTGTAGTTCAGCTCCACATTGTTTCTGGTTCTTGGAAGCTGTTGATGAACTCTGCTTATAGCTGCATTTTACCTTATTTGAGAAATTTCTTTTTGCTCCCAACTTGTTTGACTAAAACTCCAGAGGCTTTTTCAGGACAGAGGGTGCATAAATCTAAATGGAATGACTTGGAACTGCCTGAGGTACCTGTCAGTGTCTTCTTGTGGGGGAGGGTCTAATTACTGATGTCAGTTGGTCTCCAAAAGGGTTTGTATGTGGTACATGAAGCAAGGAGGAATGAGCTGAATCTAGACCAAACACAGCAGATGATCATTTTTATGCTTTCATACGGCTTTCAATTTTTATTGCTTGGCAATAAAATGGAGGGTCTGTCACTGGTTCTATTATTAAAGCACATTTGCTCCGGGATTTATCACGTTAAGTCTTTTAATTTGCATCAACCTAGACTCTGGCACTTGGTAGTCCCCCTCCTCTTTTCCCTTCCCTTCCTGAGGTGATTTTTCTCATTTAATTTAAATATGCTTGACTGCTTTGTAGAGGGAGGTTATTATATTATCATGCTAACAGTCAATAGGGCAAAGTTGTGTTACAATGAGCCTCTGCTTTCAGGTGTCTACCTTCCTAAACTCACAGCTCCATGACTTGAAAGAATTGCTTTTTGCACCAAAGTGGTGCTCAGTGAGTTTCTGTGGAAGAGTTTTGGCTCCTCCACAGCTCAGCTCCTTTCTTCAACTTGTGCTGAAGTAACTGCTGCAAGAGGACGCCATACACTCCATCATCAATATAGCATCCATTATGGCAAAAGAAAAACTATTTTGGAAGTATTTGAGTTCAGTAAGTTTTATAATAAACTAAATTAGGCAAACAGTGAAGGCCAAATCAGAAAGAAGCAGCTGGGAATAGGAGATGTCTTAAACCAGCTCCACTGATGAGGAAAAATATGTTGATCCACTCCCTCAGCATTCTACATATTGGGGAATATGCAAATATCCTCTGCTTGAGAATATTTATTCATGCTCTCCAGATCAAACTGCAAAATAGGAAGATAGTTATTGAAAGACAGATGTCCAAATGTTTAATTGAGTAATTAAAATAACACCTCAGCCTTGGAAATCAGTTTTCTCGGGAAAAGAGAACAACATGCTTTCCAACTGAAGACAGGAGCTGAAAACCTAAGGATGCCCAAACCAGGAAAACAGAACGAAAAATTAAAAGGTAGTTGATTACAATTACATTTAAAACCAAAGCAATAAACAAAACACAAAAAAAAGCCCTGAGCAGTTATGCAGCTCTGTATTTTCAATTGCTTGGACTGGCCTTTAGAAAAATATATAAAACTTCATAATAATGTTTAAAGGTCTGAGGTGAATCTGTGGGAAACAGGGCAATCCCCCACAGCACTAAGGGAACAGCCCACAGACACCACCTTCTGCCAGTACATCAGTGGGCATCTGAAACATTCTTGCCACTTTACATCAATTCCAACAGCTCTGGTAGACACCCCAAAGTGAACTAAGGACAAGGTAGCAAGTTTAAGTTGAAATTCATTTGCTTTTGTCAGTTCACATCAGATCCCTCATGTCATCCTCACAGAGATTTCACATTTAATATTAAAAATCTCTGGAGTCTCACATTAATGTATTCTGTGAGTTGCTTTTATGATTTAAGACCATTTCAAATAACAAAAAAACCCAAAACCAAGGCATATTTATCAATACAAGAATAAAGTCCAGTGCAGGTATCATTAGAACATTGTGTGAACTCATTATCACTGCATTATTGATATTAGCATTTCATTAGGGAAGGAGCTGCCATTCAAGTAGGAACTGTATTTCTTAAAGCATTACTGTATTTCTGGTTTCCTGATGCTCAAGGTGATCAGTTAGGAAATTGCAATAGTGGATTCCTTTTTCCCTTGACTACAGTTCTACCATGGGCAGCCTAACTTTTACATGGAATCTGTAGCTCCAGCTGTTCATGCTTTGGTGGGGTTTTTGCTATACTGAGAGAGACAGAGATCTCTAACTCCTATGACTGGAGTGTTGGAGCATAGGCTCTTTAGAACGGACTGGACATTCCTGGAATGCATTGATGGTTAATTTCTCCAAGTAATAGAGGAGCCAGTGAGGAGAGGTGTTATGCTGGATTTTGTTCTCACCAACAAGGAGGGGCTGGTGGAGAATGTGAAGCTCAAGGGCAGCCTTGGCTGCAGTGATTGTCAAGTGATGGACTTCAAGGTCCTCAGGGTGCAGACCAAGTTCTCTATTCTGGACTTCAGGAAAGCAGACTCTCGCCTATGAAGACAGGCTGAGAGAGATGGGCTTGTTCAGCCTTGGGAAGAGAAGGCTCCAGGGAGACCTTATTGCAGCTTGCAGTGCCTAAAAGGACCTGCAAGAAATCTGGAGAGGGGTTTTTTTTGGCAAGGGGGTTGGAACTAGCTGATCCTTTCCAACCCCAACTATTCTATGATTCTATGATTCTTACAAGGGCATGTAGGGGCAGGACAAGGGGGAATGGTTTTAAACTGAAAGAGGGCAGAGTTTCAATAGTATTGGAAGGAAGTTCTTCACTGTGAGGGTGGTGAGACACTGGAACAGGTTGTCCAGAGAATTTATGGCTGCCCCATCCCTGGCAGTGTTCAAGGCCAGTCTGGATGGATCTTTGAGCTCCGTGTTCATACTCTGTGGGCATGTATGCAAACAAATGTGCATATAGAGTTTTAACCATGAGGAATGCATCTGTTCAAGAAGAATATAAAAGGAAATATGCACAGGATAAATTCTACTATTAGCTCCCATTAACAGTAATTTTTAATAAATTGTACAATCTCAGATTAAATGAGCTTTTTATTAGAAAGATTGAATTAAAATTTATATTAATACCTCAAAAGAAATTGATGTCCTTGATTATCACATTGTAGAGCATTTATTGTAAAGTGACATTATGTTATTGGGGGTTTTTTTGTTTCTTAATATCTTGTTCTTTTTATCTCGATTTACAAAAACTTTCTCAAATGTGACTTTTAACGATTCTGAGTTTCAGCCAGTCCCAAAGAGAGCAAAAGGAGCTGAAAAAGTGGTTGATACAAGATAAACTTAAGTTATAAGGGAGATAGGGAAATAAAGGAATGACATGAACATAATGCGTCTCAACTGGGTGTTTCACACCTACTGTAAGTTACTGTGGCTTCTTGCTGACCAGAGAAATAAAAGAGCACAAGCCAGTGCACTTGCTTCTCTCACACCTCTCTCATTCCCCAGTAGGATGGGCTTTCAACTATTTTTGCGTTTGATTTCTGTTGCTGCAATGAAGAATCTTGTCCTTGTGTTTCTTCCAACAGGGATTACACCTGAAGGACTCCAACAATTTCCCATATAACAGAATGACTTAATCTGGTGTGTTTTTAATTAAACATGTCCAGTGATACATTCAAAGCAGGCAAGGACAGAGCAGACCCCAACTGTTTTACTGCTCTGTTCACAGTATGATCTCCCAGTCAGGCAAATGATTACTCACAGTTACCACTTCCTATAGTTTCAACACTGTATAAATTCTGATGTGAACATATCAATACATTATGTGAATACATCATAAATGTACTGGAGGCTGTTTGGTATACAGTCACAGCATATTCCACACAAGGGTAATGGGCCTTCAGTATCAGACTTCTGTGGTAGTCTGCAGTTCCTGAGACTGCAGGGTGATTTTTTATAATCACTCCTTTGTCAAAGTGGCACAGCATAGAAGAAAAAGAAATCCATCAACCTCAACTAAATCTTTGGAAAATAGAGTAAAAAATACAACGTAATGGTTTGGGTGGATATTTATGGGGATCCGCTGAGGAACATCACAGCTGAAAACCAATTTAACTTTATAGTATTGTTGATTTCATTTACGCTCTTTCAGGTGAGTACAGATGAGGAACCTGGTAGGGTGAAAGAGAGGACCAAAAGTCTAGATAAAAGGGTCTGAGTAAGTGTTATACATACTTAAAGTAGTTAACAGTTGAGAGAAATGAATAAAGCATGGGTGTATGAAGTTTTGAGAGTGTGATAATGAATAATAAAACTTCATGACTGAAATGGTAGAAGACTTCCTTTGAAGTCGTACATATAGGCAAATATAAGAGGATGCTTACACCTGTCTGGTAACAAAAGCTTAACCTCTATCTCTTTATACCTCATTGTCTTATTTTTGCTTCCAAAATTTAAACTTATAATGAACAATTGTAAAGCCATATGTGTAAAACAACCATCTTGTTTGAAGTAAAAGAAAGAATGATGATGATACTCATGAATATGAGAACAACAGAAGACTGGGCAGAATGACTTCCTCCCATACTATAATTTTCAACACTTTCACCCCCAAAAATGATAACTTGCTGCTTGATCAAAAGCACCCGGAGGATCTAAGAGAATGCCTGGTTGCAGAATTGCCTTACTTTGCCAAACTAAAAGTTTGAACTCCACAGCATAAAGACTTCTTTGGACCACGTTTGGTCTATGGCACCGCTGTTATTAGTCGTATCAGTGGCACACCTTAGCTAAGACTGCTCCCCAGTTCATTCTGTCCTTCATAGGCATATATGAACTCAGGCATTACTGACAAGAAAATAAGAAACCATGCACAAAACTACCAGACTGACAGAAGAATTCATTTGTTTTTAGTGGTCCTGAACCCTCTTTTCCACAGTGACATTATTCTTACCCTATTTGAGAAAACATTCACAACTGAATCTGGAACAGCCTATTTAATAATCCTTTATTATAGTTTGTATCAGCCAAAGACTGCTTATATTAAGACAGCGCCAGCATAAAATATTTTTGACAGATTCAAGACTTGTCAACTAACTTGAAGAAGTCGTAACTAACCAGAGATACAAGTAATTATTATGAGGGTTGAGATAACTTGTTTTTCTTTTTTTTAAATGCATAAACAGAGTTTGACTGTAAGTCAAGCACAAATGTGCTCATGTTACACTTGAAAAAGAGGATGTTAAAAGGAGCAGACAGTAAACAGCCAGAGGGAAGAGAGGCTAGAGAGATAACCAGAATGTCAAACACCTACAGAAGGAGACCATGAAAGGTGCATAGAAAGGTAAGAAATAAGGGAATTCAAAACAGTAGGAAAAAATACATAAGCATGTGTGGACATTCAGACTGGAAATGGTTTAAGTTCAGAGGTGACAGAATAACCTTGTGTGGGTAGGTAATGTAAAATATTTGCTATATTATGTCCATCTATGTGTACATGTACATTTAGAACATTTATAGATGTGCGTGCATAACTGTGGCATAAGTCCTATTGTGGATTAATAGGGGCATCCAGGGTCAACATTCCAATATGTAACATGTACAGTAGATGCAAAGATTTGGCAGGTGCCGATCACCTCAAAATAGATTGGAGCTAAAATAAAAACAAAAGGCGGCAAAACGTGGCTTTATTGCCTTCTGATTTGTAGAAAAGCTGTAAGAACTTGCCAAAAAAGTTTAAATTGAAAATCAGGTATTCTTTATTGTGGCACCAGAAGACAGGAGGATAGCTCCTCTGAGTGTGTCTCACTTGAGCACCAAACAAGCTGTGATTATATTTTCATTAATCATACATATACATTACATTGCATACATATTCGTTAAGGTACTCATACATTGCATCATACTTCTAGAAAATTATTCTTGCATGTGCACTAAAATGTGGTAGTGGGCTTTGGGAGCCGTGGTGGGGGCACCCAAAGAGACCTTCATCATCTTCCTCTTCATCACTTTGTTCTTTGGCCAGCCTTGTTTTCTGTTTGTCAGCTGCTTAGCTGGTTCTAACTGGTTTCCCAAAACATTAACTGAAGAGTTCTCTTCCTTTTCATTGTTATAGAGTCCACCTGCAGTCCAGGTCCCTTAGTCAAAAGCAAAAGGTTTGTTCTATATGCAATGAGCTATCCTTCAACCTCTCTTTCTTGCTCTTTCCCCATCTCACTTCTGCTTGAAATGGATATTCCAAAGTACCCAACAGAATGTGAGCATTATTGTTGAGAATAGGCAGTGCTATATTTTCTGAAAGTCAGACTAAACAGAGTGTGCCATAGAAACTCATAGATATATGTAATTGGGACAGTGAGTCTCCCTGCTGAAGTCATAATCAACCATCTCCAGGAGGAGAATTGTTTTAAGAGTAATTGTGAAAGTAAAGAAATAAAACAATGTAAATGCAAAATGAAAACTGCACTGCAGGATACTTAGTGGAAGATCTTATCAGCAAGACATACGACACTAATGTTCTCCTATCTGTTAGTTTAGATTTTGGATGGATGATGATTGTCTCTTTTTCCCTCCTCCCATAACTGAAAATTTGGTCACAGTTAGAAAAATGTGAGTGAGAAAACAGACTGATCATCTGGTGGCAGAGGCACTGTAGTGGTTTAAAAGCCTATTTCTCCCTCATGTTTAGTTGTACACACTGCATAGAAGAGTTTTAACAGGAGATACTATGGGGTTTGGTACATCAGTACAAAATAGTTTTGTTGAAGATGATTTAAAAGGAAGCATATATAAGCAGCTTCTTTTTAAAGGTCTCTGTTAGTTAAATCAAACATACTCTTTTCTCAGTCTTCACACCCTACAGCTGAGTTTATGATGCAATCATAACAAACTCAGAATTAATCTGTTTTCTTGAAAGCTGACAAGTGGTTTTATACCTCAGTTAGCTCTCCCTAGTATTAGAATAGTAGCTCTCAATAGAGGATAATACGAATAGTGGAATTAAGACCAGCTGTTACAGCTAAACCTACCCTTACTATGAGTTACAGTTCAGATACAATGGTGAAATCCAGTCATGTTTAGAGAGGAACTGAAGTCTTTGAAAGTTTTTATCTAATACAGATTGTGAAATATAGATTGATCACTTAAAAGGAATGTTTTTATTGAAAAAAAGACTGGGGGACAGAAAACCTAATTGGTCTTTATATCATCTTTCTCTCCTCTTCAAGGAGAAACATCCCCATGAGCCTTTGTCTCACTGCCTAGCATCTGTTTAGTATGAGCACAAAAGAACAAATGGGGACACTTGGTATCACAGGGAAGCCGTCTGCTGGAACAGATTTCTTTCTCACTCTCCCCTTTTTCTTTCATTCCAGGGAAGGATGATACATTTTATTTGAGGCTCATTTGTTAACCTTTACAGGTTAAGTATTTTTGTCCGTAAGTTATCAGTCCCTAGCAGCATAGACGTGGGAATCAAAAAAAAGCAGTGTTCTGAAGGTAAGGCACTCAAGAAGTGCTTCAGTTAAATTATGGTCCCTCTCACCTTCTGGTTTAATTCACTTGAAATGACTCAGTACTAAGCATGTCATGCAGTAACAATCTTGTAAAACAAGGGCATCAAGAGCTAAGTGTCAGCCTGCTAGAGCTCAATCCACTGCAAGTTGCTAACGTGTACTGTGAGCTATCACCTAAACACTCAGGGATTTAGTCATAATCCCTTTCTGAGGGTGGAAAGGAAGGTAACTTCTCAGAACATTGCTGAACATTTGATCAAGCTAATCTTTACCTTCCCACTGGGTAGGAAGATTTACCAGAAATGAAACTGTAAAGCTGACAAGGTGGTGTTTAATCGGTGTGTTTACTATCATTCTTACTATATTTTATGACTGGTATTCTTTAGGCCAGGCTTAAATTCTGTACAACTATGTCACTAAAAAGTGCTGTCTTGAATTAACATTTTGGTCTGCAATGGCTTCATAGAACACTGCTAATAAAATAGTAATAATGCAGAGTAATCAATGATTCATATAATGTATTTGTAATTCATTTGCAACATACACACACACAAAGTCTATCATATCTTTGACAAATTAAAAGTACAATCACCAGAAGTGTTGATCTGGGCTAATCCTTCATCCTGATGCTAATAAATACTCAACCAGAGATGAAATCAAAACCTAGTGAATATAGATGATTTAGCTGTTATCAGAGGACCCAGCATCAAGGTTTTATTTCAAGGGTTGCTGAATAGACTCCCTGCCAACTCAAGAAACCACATCATCTATTCATACTCATAAATTCTTGAAGCTCCACATAAAATTAATTAGGCCCTCAATTTCCCAGAATTCCCACAGAAATGCTATTCTAAATCTCCTCTTTTCCAGCTGTTGGAATTTACCTCAAGTTTCCAGCCTAAAACATTTTACAGCCAGCCCATGAGAGCTCCTACCCAATATCACAATTTGTCTGGCATTACTTGCACTAATGCAGTTCTCTACCAATCAGTTAAAAACCAGACCAACTTTATTTAGCATTTAATTATGGCAATGTACTCTTCCACTTCAAGCACTGTGTTATGTCAAGCTGGTACTATATCATATTTTTTGTCATAATTGTCAGGTGCCTTTTTGATCTCCAGATGGTATATTTAACAGTGATAGTCCCCATCATCAGATGGAGATTTAAAGAGGAGCTAAACTTTAGTTCTCATATTTGTCCTTTGTTTGATTCTAACTCTCCTTTGATGAAAGAGAGTGGCTTGGGAATGTAAATAAAAGTTCTGTAATTGGGAAGGACAAATATTTACCCTGGATTTTTTTGCCTGTGAGTGGAGCAAAGTACATGGTCTTTTGGTCTTTGGCTCTTACTTGATTTTAGGTTCTTTTGTAAGATTGAAACATGCAACCCAATCTTAAGAGAAGCAATGTGGCCTCTAATATGGACAGATCAGACAGAAGATACTGTGAGCAGGACTCAAATACAGTGAAGATATACTCAGGGAAAAAATGGTGTTTCATTCCCACTCCAGCTCAATTTATTATTTGTGATTACTGAGATATCTATAAAATATATGTCATTCTCTGTGCCTGTGCTAAAGCAAAAAAGACATCTAAGACTTATCTTCTCTTGGATTTTACTTCATGGACAAGTCTTTTTCATCTTGATTCCAATGCAATTTCTACATTTGCAGAGGGAAAAGTAAAAAGCTGTAAGGATGCACTCAGCATTTCAGCTGGTCCTCATGCTGCCAGCAATGCAAAGTCAGCAGTGAGAGTAAGTAAGCCTAAGGGAAAAAAGACAGCCAGATAGTCAGGGAATATTTAATGTCTACCTGCTGTATATTGACTATTCTCTTGGAACACCTCCTAGAAGACTGGAAGGAGTGAGAGATAAATTATTGTTGTTTAATTTAGTCTCTTCTCAGTGTCAGAACCTAAATAAGTTTTGACATTGAAAAATTATTAAATTCAGCACAGGTATTTTTAGTCATCTTTTTTGTTTATCAGGAAAAGCAAAAGCATAAAAAATAGACTGAATTTTAACCCTTGCTAAGAGTTTTGAAAGTTTTTTCATTACCAGAAGGGGCACAAACTAAGTCTCCGCTCCAACTCTGTCCCCTCCAGTTTTTCACCTGCCATTCATTCATCCCTTTCCATTGTGATTTTCTGTCAGTAGAAAATTATGAGCAAAACTTATCCCAAAGACAAAGATTGAGCTTGAAAATAAAAGCCAATTTTGTTTTTTAAAGAAAAGTAAAAAAGAAATCTTCTGAAGAGCAAGATTTATCAATATTACCACATGTCTAAATCCAGTGACTTCAAATTAAACACATTTTTAATTTCCTTACCTATCTGGTGAGCTCTGAAATACATCCACTGGAACTGCCCACAGTTAAATTTAGCCAACTTTTTCATAACCACAAAAGAAAAAGAAGAACCAAGCAATTTTATTTCCATTAACACATTGAGATATGCTCACAAGAATTGCTGAAACCAGGTAATGAAAATCCCAATCCCAAGGCAACCAAACCAAAAAAACACCTTTTTATCCACACGCTATATTACAATGCATAGAGAAAGTGAACTTAAACAAACTGAACAATTTTACAATCATCTGTCTATGTTGAAGTAAATTGGACACTCGTCAAAAATACGGAGGAAAGAAAGTTGGTTTATTAAACAACTTTTTATTTTGTATTAAACGAAAAAGCTATTTAACGGATTCAAATGAACACTCAATTTTCTCTTACCTACTATATAGCACTTATAGGCTTAAACAATCATTTGCTCATGTAGATTCCCTCTCACTCCGCCATGACTCAAGCACTGACCTCGCCCTGTCTTCTATCCAGGATGTGCAGATCTATGAGCAGCAATACTACCCTGTTTTTCAGGCATCATGCTCCAATCCAATGCAGTTTTCAGGTCCAGGAACAAAAGCATATTCCAGTTGATTGGCTCTTCTCAGAAGAAGGTATTGCTGCTGCCAAGAGCCAAGGAAAGCTATTGTGGATGATTTCACAGGACCTGGGGATAATTCACTCTGCCTTAAGAGACACAAGCTAATTTTGAAAGAAATCCTCTTGCTGTCATCTTCTGTAACATATTCCATTTAAATAAATCCTAGAACTGGGATTCTTTATACATAATATATGCTGTTAAACAAACAGAAAGCACGACCAGGACATTAACAGTGTCCAAATGATTGCTTAGGTTTAGAACCCTGACTGTCCAATTTCTTATCTAAACTATTACAAACAAAGCCAGGATTGGAAGATTTAGAATTTTTCAAGTGAGTGCTGAAGTTCAAAGACCATTTGTATTTTAATAATAAGTACTGTACGTATTTCATGGAAGTGTTAGCCAGCTGATCTATATGTTAATTAGGCTGCCATTTGAAAAGCAAAATTATTCAAGTGCTTTCATCTCATTTCCAACACAACCAGCCATGCCGAGTATATTCAGGAAGCATCATTCCTGCATATGCTGGAGTTAGCTAAGCCCCTTCTTAGGCATTAGAGGAGGGAGAAAGAAGCAGAGCTGACAGTCAATTTTATGGCAGAATGATTTTCGAACAGAGAGCAATCCGTTCAGAAAATGAAATCTAATCTAAATTCTCCATAGGGGGAAAAAAAAAGAGAAAAATCTGTAGGATTCCTGTTGAAAAATTGTGATTATGGTTCCTTTTCTATTAGCTATCTGAGGGGAATAAAAGAAGAAAACAAGATTGTCAAAGACTATGTGAGGAATTAGGGAACAGAAAGTAGGCTTGGTCCAGGTGGAGATGCTGAGAACTGGAGAGGCAGGGAAAGCAGGTGACCAGCATCTGGCTCTGGCTCCCTGCCTGGAATATTCTCATTGGAGTCACTTTCTGCCTTCTGGCAGAAAATGAAATGGACAAGAGGTCAGCAGGTGAAACTGACAGGAGTGCTCATTTGGCAGGAAGTTGACAAGATACAAACTCCTCCATTCTACTTCCCCAGACAGAATTTCTTAAACATTTTAGTTCTGGGAAAAACCCAAAACCAAAACCCAAAGCAAGCCAACTAACAAAAAAATTTCCACAACCTTATATAACTTGAATTTCTTGTTCCAAATATACTATTTTTTGAGGACAGAAATTATTTTTCCTGGTCAGATTTGGGATGAAGTCCTCAGGCTTCAGCACTGTTGCAGTATCAGCTTCAAATCAAAAATGGAGGGGAAAGTAGGAACTCAGAAAGGCATATAAATGCAGGTGAGTGTAGCCTCACTTCCTTCCTTTTTTGTGTTACAAAGAAACAGGTAATGGAAGGAACCCTCTTCAAAATTGCTCTTCAGCTAAAACTGTCCACAAAGATCTAGGTAACAGCATGTTGCATTTCAAAAGTACCATACTGCTCCTTGTGAATTCTGTTTGAGCTGGAGTCATACACCATGCAGCTGGGATTTGAAATCTTGAACTGAGTATTTGTGACCCTTTCTGTCAAGAGCTGTGTTACAATCCAAGATGACAAGTACTTCATTTTGTCCTATAACATGAGCTTGGTTTTCTGGTTAAATATTATTTTTCCAGCAAATGGGGTTAATAAAAAGTCTGTCTTTTCTTAAATAATCACATACAAGATCTCTTGGAGAATATGCACAGCAGCCTATGAGCTTAACATTCATATGGAAACACTTTGTAATACTACTTTAAAAAAGAGGAGCTGATATTGCTATGGAGCAGCAATAAAAGAACAGTACTAGAAGCACTCTGCATGGAAGTCATAAAACATATCCACTTTCCTAAAACATATTTCTACACTGGATAGTTCAGAACAAAGTTGGAAATGAAGCTGTGTGCAGCTGAATATTTCAAAATATTAGATACACGTTGCCATTTTCCTCACTGTGTAAAGTTCTGGTTGGCAAAATATTGACATTATTTCTCACATTCAGCACTAGCTTTTTTCTGGGTGCTGACTGAACTTTTCAAAGCATTTTTCTTCTGATATCTTTAAACATGTATTACCCAACAACCCAAATTACAATTACCCAGTATTACCCACTACTGTAGGAGTGTCTGATGGACTGATGATAGACTTCCTATGAAAACAAACCAGCTAATGTCCCTCTTTATCATACATGTATGCTAACAGTCTTACCAAAATTAATGAAGCTGAGATAATTTACATCAGGTATTGATGTAGCACCCTGAGATTACATTTACTCACATTGCTTTATCTGTATGTATACATAGAGGCAAATTTTAATTCGCAACTTCTCTGAGATTTGCTCCCCCTTATCTGTTTTTTTCTTTAGTGGAAAATTCACCTCTTTAAGCTTTTTCCTCCTAGAAGTCATTGCCGTTGAGTTTCAGCATTGCCTCCAAAAGATCAGCTACATCATCATATTGATTTAACATTAAGTATCTATGACTTCCTAAAAATGCAGGTGGGTCTTCTTCACGGTCTAGTTGGGAATGTAAATGAAGATGAAAATATTACAAGACGTTATTTCTACAATTACACACTGGTCAGGTTTGCTTTCTGTACAAACAAAGCATCTGACCTGGCTTAGATTTCAGGTTGTTTTGTCACAGAAACAACTGTAGACCCAAGCTGATGAATGCTGCAGTAAATGTTCAGAACCATCTTTACCCATTCCCTGAGAGTGCAAAGAAATTTCCCACTGTATCATACTCAGGACATAACTTTTCTGGAGGCTGAATTCCAAACTGTTCTCAGAGGGTTGTATCTGTATTCTGTTTTTATATCACTACATTCAAGGACAGTTCTCTGATACTTACAGAAAGGGAAATCACAGGTAAGGGATTATGAGCAGATGAGACACCAGAACGGTAGAGAGGGACCAGCCTCATAAACAACAATAGAGCAACAGTGAAAAAACTCTCTTCCCTGACCAAATCAAAACTACACTCTGTCTACAATACAAGGCTTTGATATGGAAAAGAGAAGAAAACTTTTCATTTAGGGGTTGGACTAGATAACCTTTAAAGGTCCCTTCCAACACGAATGATTCCATGATTTTTATGATTTATCTTTTGATTCTGTATCTGTCCTTTTCCACTTTAGAAGCTGTCCTAAAAAATGTGAACCCTGGGTATCAGAAAGCATTATCTTCTCTTTGACACCAAACTGAGAAGACAAGATCCGGTAATACATTTACATTTGCAAGAGCAGCTTTTTATAGCATTCATCTGCACAACAAGACTGCCTCACCAGTTTCCCGTGTGAAACCACTCCAGACATAAAACCTGTCACCTTCATGTGCCAACAGCAAAAAACATTTGATCTAAACTAACTACTAGAATATCCCTGACCTTAAATGAAGAAAGTGCGAGAAAGAACATTTATGTGCAGTCATCCTAATATTGAGGGGCAGTCTTTCAACTAAATTTTGATGAATGTTCTCTCATTTTTAATTTCCTTTGCATTCATCCCTTAGGGCACTTTAAAAACAATGACATAGGGGAGTTGTTGCTAATGTTGGACACTCCAAGAGCAAATAAAATAAACCAAAATGGGTTGTTTCATATAACTTACATTATTTCTTAGAAAGACCCTAATTCTTGAAAAATCTTGGAAAATGTCTAGAAAACTTTGCTTGTACATTTGGATTTTGTCATATATATTTTGGGCTTCTAGTGTTAAGTTTTAGTCTTTGATCCAAGTTCCAAAATTGCTTACTTTCTGGGTTACTCTCAGGCTGAAGAATCCTGGGTAACCTGTTATGCTTTCCTGAAATTCAGCAGCGATCAGCTGTATAAGCAATAGCTTCAGAATCCCCAAAAGGTCTGCCAGCAGATTTTAGCCCTCCGCTGGGAGGCAATTATTCTATCACCATTTGAAGAGAATGACCTGTCTGCTTCTGGCAGGTATTCCAGTTCCAGCATGAAGTCTGGTTCTGAACTTGATACACATCACCTGCATGATGGACGCCCTGGTAACCAGTGCCATTAATGCACTGAGCAATCGCATACCTGCCAAGAGCCAACCTTTAAACAAGGGATCCAGGATGAAAAATGCCTTTGTCTGTTCTAATTAGGATCAACACTCTTGCTTTCTTCATCAGAACCTGCTTGTTTCATTGTCTGGGGCTGACACTAGCGCATGTGTTGAAAAAGAAAGCAATTTATTCAAGTTTCTTCATTACCCGATGCTTTCCACTTCACATGTATTATCTGAAAAGAAAATAACAAATATACTCGCCCCATGTCATCGTGATCAAGTGAGCTAATGTTTTTTCATTTGAAAGTAATGTTTTCCATGCCTTCCAAGCAGGTTGAATAGCCTGTTTTATCCTTTTTACCATCTGGACACTCCTCTCAGAACTGTGCTTCCTGATCAAAAGGGACATCAACAGGTTGTCGGTAAAATCCTATATACTGTTTTCAGGTATTTTCCTGCGGTGACTAGCCATCCCTTTGGCTCATTAAGAGAAAATGCCACTCCTTTGCAAGGTGTTATCAGTTCTGAAATGAGACACAGTAACAAACTATGTAAATATGCCTAATACATTGCAATAGAAAGCAAGCTGGTTTGTCTTCTTACCCACAACTTGATGGTTCTTAATATGTGTTCCAAATTCTTGTTTGCAGATATACATTAGGAGGGATGAAGTGAGGATGACCACAGAGAAGATAAACTTTTTGAATGGAATCTGATATAATTCATGATGAACAAGAGACCTATGCTTTGGGTACTATCAATATAGTTCATGTAGACTGGGATGCCAACGTAAATCCAACACAAGCTGGCTATTAAGGACAACTTCTCTGGTCTCTAGGAATGGCTCTGAGAGTTGAGGGGGTCCTCAGTCTAGCCTTCAGATCATAGTGGAACTAATTGACAACAGACTGGATCTCACTAGGCCAGAATAAGCATGTTAGGTGGAAGGCAGAAGGGGAATCCAGCAAGGAGGAATTAATTCTTCTATGTTCTCTGTGCCTAGTGCACAAGAGTCATCTCACCTAGACATTTAGTGGGATATAAGGTTTAACATTCCTTGCTTGTCAATAATCATGACAAACAAAATACATCTTTTCAGCAGCTCCTGCTTTATCCTTTGTTTGCTGCTCACAACTAATGGCAAGAATGAGAAAATATATTCCCTGAAAGTCAAAAGGAAAGAGCAATGAGGAGACCTAAAACACTGACAAATCCCAGAGTTCAAGCAATATTTACACCTACTTACTTTGTTAATTTTTTTAAAGGTTTTTTTTGATGGTTCCAAACAAATTCTAGTAAGGAGAAAGAGATGGGATGATTCTGCCTGCTGGATTCAAGTACTAATGACTCTTTCATGATCAGGAACAAAGATGGATGAAGGGGCATTTGTGAAACAAACACAGACAATTCCTTTCTTAATGAGGTGGTTGACAGAAAGGGTATAACCTGCTCCTCCATTATGGAAGGATGTTGAAGCATGGAGAGCAATTCACTACTGTGCAATGACATTCATTCTTTTCTTAATGGGCACCTTGGCGTTTCTGATTTCAAAAGGGAGTTCTCCAAAGCAATGGAAAGGCTATTTTCCTGGGTTTATGACTCATATCAAATTCTGTGCTTTATCATTTCAGTATACCTAAGATGAAAATATTCATAAAATTTTAATTGTGTTTTTATTGCAGAGTCTATATGGGCACACAGTATTGCACGTGCAGACTCCTCTAGACAAAACTTGGTACTAAACTACAAGATATATTTGACATCTGTACACTTCTGAGTGTCTGTACATACATAGTTGTGCTTATACACACAGACATTTGAACAGTATTCATGGCACTAAGTTTCTGCATGCAAATACGCAAAAATATAGGCTTGACTCTGCTTAAATGAGCCATGCATCAGTGTAACTGAGGATTCAGGGAACTTGATCCTAATTGTTGTAATATAAATGAGAGGGAAATAAAGGAACTCTTGAGCCATTAGAAGGTTGGAATGCATCCCAAAGACATGTTCCATATTACCCATTCACCCAGCTGCCTTCAATTCGGCAGTACTGAAGATCTGCTGCTGTATAATGAGTATACATCATTAGTGCTACACTCTTTCAAGAGTATTTGAAATAATGTGGGGTTTTTGTGGTTTAGCTGACAGCATTGGGAACAGTGAGGTATGTAGAGTGGAACCGTATATCATTCCAATGAGTTTAAAGAAAAACAATGTCAACCCCCCCCCAGCAGAACACCTTACCCTTTACAAAAATCTGAGTACCACAAGTTTATTTGCCCTGCAGAACTCCATCTCAAGATTTAGTACCACTACTATGGCTATGAAACATTAGCAATGGATAGCAGGATAGCAGCCTTTTCCTTTCAGCCTCCTCTACTTGCCTTTCTAAAGTGGTTGCTTGCATCAACATCTGTTCTCCCTTCTTCTTCATGAGATGTATTCAGTGCATCTTGAGGACAACTGATCAAGAAGAATGTTTTAATATGACTGATTATGCAAAGTGATGGTTTTGCCTGGCCTCTTCGAAATATTGTAGGTACTAACTGACCATACAAGTGGTAACTGCTCTGTTTATAGTAATTGTATGCAAAAATACCTTCAGAATGGCAATTAGAAGAAGGGATCACAAAGAAGAAAATTTGAATCAATTTGCTGAATAGGCCATGGATGTCTGGCAGAGCTTGAAGTTATGTCTACCCCTGCTAAATGAAGGATTGCCCAGTTTCTGTCATTCAATCTAATGTACTCACACTAAATCACACTAAAAGAAAATTAGAAGGTAATTTTATTTTCCTGATTCAAGGTAATGCAGTACCTTACGCATTTAAAGGCTTCTTTGAATCAGGATCTAACTTGTTAAAGTCCTGGAATATCTGCACATTAAGATTAACAGATGCAAGAAAACAAACCAGTTTCAGTTGGAAATTTATGAGTTTCAGAGACTCTGTGATGTGACTTCCTAGACTATCTGATCTAAGAGATAAGTGATGAGGGCTAGACATTTCAAAAAAAAAGCTTGAGAATCTATTCTTACCCTTTAGATAGTATGTTCCCCCACCCCAAGCTGTGTTTGGAGTACTTAAATACTATGTATTTTAGAATACTACTTGGGCTTCTTTTTCACCAACAATCTGTTTATCCAATAAATATTATATATAAATATACAATAAATATATTTAATATTACATATAACATTAAATCTATACTTAATATTATATATCATACTAATGTATTGGCAATATTGGCAGATATAGCCTCCTTCTATGAACATAACTGAGTAATGTCATGGAATTAGATTGTCTGCTTTAAGAATAAATGGGAAAGCTGTAGTAAGTACATTTCATCTGACCCAAGGTCATATACTAGCATAACATAAGGTTTGTATTTTGAAGTTACATATTGGACTGGGTATTTGACTAAAAATACTTACAGAAAATTTCCAATATGAAATTGAAATAATTCATTATTATAATGAAGACAACAGTCACATTTGTAAGATTCACATTCAGCTGGCTATATTGAATATAAAGCACTGTCACAAATTGACAGAATAAGCATGTCAGCTCAACTAGTTCAGGTATGTTAGAATTATAACATGTGCCTGGTAAGTATCCATCTTGTCTCCTGCATCAATAGTTTAGCTAGTACTGATGATGCTTCATCCTTCAGCTGTCTTCCTTTTATTGTGACTAACATAACCCCTCCTTATGTCTGTGGATGCACCTGACATTGTTAAAGCCAGACTTGAGCTAGTCACAGCCCTCTCAATACAATCCAGCTGCCAGAACAGGGTGACCAAGGTCCTGAGGTAATTTGTCAAAAATTAACATGATGTCAGTAATTCCAGACTAAATGCTATTAACAAAGGCAGTGCCATATTCTGAAAACAACTTCTACTGAGGTGATTAATTAGTGCTGGCAATGCTCATTCTCTTCTGATAAGGTTGAAGTACTGTTTGGTAGCTCCAAAAGGATCATAGAAATAGCTTACACTTAGAAAGCAAAATGATATTTCAGGACATGACAGAGATACAGAAAATACCCTCTAGACATGGGATAAGAAGGAACATCCTTCCTGGGCAGATACGCAGTTGGCTGTTATCACTGCTGCACTGACATAAATATGTGGTGTTTCTTGCAATTTACCTTATCTGAACTTAATTTTGAGAATGTTTCCTCCCTATAGCCTGGCTTGGTATCCTTATTTACTGTTCCCATATTGACTTGCATCCTAAAGAAAATAACAGAGAATGAGGAGGAAGAAAATTCCACACAGTTTGCTCAGAACAAAAAGCGGGAAGTACTGTAACAGAAGATATGGCCAAGATTGCAGATGAGGTACAAGCAGTGCCTTATCAAATTCAAACCCAGTTTCACCAACAAAGAATACAATGAGAAAAGTAGCTCTTCACCTTTCTCCCGCTCCAGAGCTGCAGTACAAAGTGATGCTAGTGTTGGGGGCTAGAAGTGGGTGTACAGCTCTCCTTTTCATGCTCTCTGGGACTGGGCTCCTATACTGGCAGGACTGTCCTCTGGTTTTGAGGCCAGTTGGCATGCAATGTCTTCCACTAATGTTATAAATTATCTTAGTCTCCAAAATCACATGGCCACATGCAAATTTTATTTAGGGAATGATTCCTGGTCCATCTTAACTCCCAAACCATGCCCAACAGTTTTGAGGAGACTGTAGACTGGCATAGTTCAACACTGTCACAGGATGTATTTTAATAGTATGAATAATTGTATTTCCTTAACCTAGAAATACTCATCCACACTGTTTGATGCACTACTTTTACCAGCAGTGGTACTTGTGTCCAGAGCCTTTGTATGTAAACTACTGTCTCTGCAGTGAGTTAACTGGATTTTAGCACTAACTGAAGTATAGCCAGCAAGCTTGTTTTTATTGAGATAAATTTTTGTTTTTCTTGAAAGCTCAAATTTCTTTTGATGGAAATAAAGTAGACCACAAATTCACTTGACTTTATAAGGGAAAAGTACTGAGGAAGTGTGAGAAAGAGCTGCAGCATCTGCAAACCCCATTGTCGGTGAGAGATGCACAATGATTTTCTTGTAGCTCCTTTCTTAGCATTAATAAATGTTTGGAATAGGAACTGCATTTATCTCTGCACCACACAAAAGAAAAAACATTGTTGTGATACAGCAGTGAACATCACCTTAAAAAACGTGACAGGAGTAAAAATATGCTATTTCTATCATTAACACCTCTACTATGTGACAATCTCTGTTTAGGTAAATCTGCTCTTAGATAGCTGGCTTTCACGGTGGTTCAGTCAAAACACTGGAGGGAAGTGATGCCATCCAGAGGGACCCTGACACGCTTCTGAGGTGGGCTGATGCCAACCTGATGAAGTTTAACCATGCCAAGTGCAAAGCCCTACACCCGGGTTAGAGCAATCCCAGGCACGGCTCCAGGTTGGGCAGAGAAGAGATTCAGAGCAGCCCTGCGCAGAAGGACTTGGGGGTGCTGGTCGGTGGAAAAATGAACATGAGCTGGCTGCAGTGTGCACTTGCAGCCCAAAATGCCAACTACACCCTAGGCTGCATTAAAAAGAGTGTGACCAGCAGGTCGAGGGAGGTGATC
>JAOEHX010007827.1:0-10353 GCA_025448015.1 Bolborhynchus lineola
GGAAAGCTTTCCCTGCTTCCTTTGCAGTAAACCATAGGCACAGTTCCTCCTTCAGCATTCGGTGTTCTTTCTTCCAAACCTGCAGTAATTTGACTTGATTCCCTCCTGTAGTTTCATTTCCTTAATGAAACACTTAATGCTGTTGGTAACGTTTCCAAATGCCCTCACCGTGCTCCAGAAGCAGTGTTGGTCTCCATCATCTTCCCCTTCCTGTGCTTGCCTATCCACTGCGGGCACCTGCAGTCTCCAGCAGTGGGCAGCAAGAGCCAGTATCCCACCAGCCGGCTGGCTTCCAGCATCAGGAAGCACCACGCAGCCCCAGCCTCCCCACCCTAATGTACTAAAGATCACATTCGCGTCACCACTTCTCAGCGGCGGACGGATACCGTGCCCAGGGTGTTAGAAGTCTAATGCTATTTATTTATTATTCTGCTTGGAGAAGGCAGACCCCCCCCCCAAAAAAAAAAGCACTGGAAACGCTTACCAGCATCTTTAACAGGAGGGGTCACGTAAGGCCAGAGACCATTCCCTGCCCCTACACAGGATAGTTACGTCTGTCTCATTTCTTACATTTGCTTGTCTAATCTGACCTGAAAAACCTC
The DNA here is from genome assembly GCA_025448015.1 of Bolborhynchus lineola. Classification (NCBI taxonomy): domain Eukaryota; kingdom Metazoa; phylum Chordata; class Aves; order Psittaciformes; family Psittacidae; genus Bolborhynchus; species Bolborhynchus lineola. Next base: position 603 of record JAOEHX010007827.1, read on the forward strand.
AATCACAGACATAGGGCTGTCTCTGGGGACTCAGTGTGTGGTTCCACTTATCCTCATCATTATAAAGTTTACCTAAAATTGCATGAGGAATATTCAAGTCTGCTATATTTCATCTTATCCTAGAGGAATATGCAAGTCTGCTATATTTCGTCTTATCCTAGCACAACATCCAATCCATGGCACACAGAACAGCCAGCCACACCAATTCCCGCTAAACAAGGAGGCAGCAATAGGAAATGCATAATCCCAGCAAAGAAACCCCTTCCTGACCTGGATGCAGTTGATGATGAACTTGTGTCCTCGAAAGATCTTCTGCAGGACACCACTCTTGGAATTGAAAGCTCTGGCACAGGCATCACCACTTCCAGTGAACACTGCAATGCAACCACACAACACAGCACACAGCCAGACGTGAGCAGCCACGTACGGTCAGTTCATGCAAGTTCAACAACATACCTAAAACTACTTCAACAAAGGAGGCCAACATAGCATTCTTAGGCTTGATTCTCTTCTCATTACAGCAAGTTCCGATCATTTGCATTGTGATTTCAAAACACTAAACTGCCTTACGCCTGAAGTTCCTACACATTTCTGTTTCCGCTTTTCTCTTCCACCTACATCTCCCTTCCTAAACATGCTTCAATAATTCAAAGCAGACAATTTATCTTCAGCCTAGTTTTAAGGATTTCTACTAAAGCCTTCCGTTTGTTTTACCATAGTTATTTCCAGGTTTCTATTCAGTACTACAGTACCTTTCATCACTTCTGCTGTTGCAGAAGCATCTGTACAGCAAAGCTGCAAACCACAGAAACTGCCTTTCCCTCTCTCACACTAATGGTACGAGTTTGACTTAAGCTTCACTAAAACAAACATACAGAAACATTTCTTCCCCATTTCAAACAAAAGCTTACTACTCGTAGGTAGGGCTACCTCTGTCGAAACACCACAGTTAAATCTGTCCTCAGAGGTGAGTGGCATGTGTAGGCAGCTTTACAAAGAAGCTTCGTAAATTCTTTGAGCATGGTAGATTTCTTCCACTAAATCCTGCAGCTTAGGATCTCTGCACGCACTAGAGCCTTTAAGTGATTCAAGGCCCAGGCTATAATCTCCATTTCTCTATGGCACCAAATTATTTAAAGGTTTTGGCTACAACTTCCCATGCTACATTGTGCATGTGCTGCAAGGGGGTGAGTGCTAAGTAGATTAAGCATGACCAAGATTTTGGGCTGTTCATCAAGTTTCCATATAGTGTCTTAACAAGTTCAAAGAACAATTTGTCAACACTTCAGGATCTTCACATCAGACTCCCAGAATCTCTGCATCCAGAAACTAAGGCAGTGTTAAATATTTAGATTTTATACTTAGCAAGATGTCCAAAAAGGAGCATATTTGTCTTTAAGGGTTACAAACTGTCTTCATAAACAGTCGCTTTCCTTCACTTAACCCAGACTCCTCAAGTTTATCTACAGATACATATTTTAGAACTGCAACAAGCAAGATATTCACTGCTCCCTGCATTTCATGCCTTTGCAAAAGGCACTGGCATAGAAAGGCTTTTACAGAACTGAAGTGCCCAAAGTCAACAGTTTCCTTGTCCTTTGGAGGAAGTCAGGCACTGGATTCCTAAAGACAGGTGAAGAAACTACCACAGCAGTGAATTCAGGCCTACAACAAGAGATGAGAGAACAGGCCACCTACTGCCATGAGCTTTCAAACTTCAAACTAAACAGCAGGAGTCTGGGTACTTCCTGCATACACCTTCAAGAAGCATCTGGATGTGGAAAATCAATGTCATTTTATATGGGCCACACAACCCTGAAAAAGCATCATTTCCCATTCTGCAAATGAGCAACAACAACGTAAAGCAGGGAACAAGGTACAGTGAATGGGAATGAATCACTTAATACTTTTACACACATGCAGAGAGTGGGAACCAATTGAGAGCTGTTTCCACCATGTAGCTGTCAGTTTACTTGAGCTATTGCTACCAGGATTCTGCTTTTGACAGATATCCTTTGTTTTCTGAATTGTCAGTCTACATTTAGGAAGCCTCTTTGCACCTCTGAGTTTCAAAGGAGAGCTGTTGATCCTAGCATTTAAATATATGCTTATATATACACCACCTGTGAAACAAACAAATGACCAAAATGTAAAATCAACAACTTGTTTTTATTTTTACTTAAATTTCATGGACCCCTGGGAGGGAGAAAAGGTTTTAAATGTTCCCTCAGAGGTTTCGCAACATGAAAATATATAAGCCACATTAAATTTTAAATGACTGTGCACATACTGTAAGAGAATATCAACATAATATCAAGTAAATTAAATTAAGAATCAGCTTTAATATTCCCCATGCTATTAATTACACAAGCAGACTGAGGAGAGCTACTAGAAACACATTCTGATGCTTTAAGGATTAGATCTCAGATTTGTCTAGACTCCCTGTACACTACAAATCCATTTTGGAAACACACATTTGTTTTTTTCTCTCATTCTTCTACTGTATTTTCTTATTAGACTTTAAACTCTTTGGTGCAATGAGCCTTTGGGTCCTGGATCAGATAGCAAGGAACAGATTTAAGATCTAGCAGAAAGTCGTCATTTCTCAGCTGCAATTCTTTGCACGCTCTTGCGCTGGTAGAAATGCAAGATAAACCCTAACAAACACCATTTAGACTGAAGTATTTTTAAGAGAGAGAAAGGACAAGCAGTGCTGATCTGTCTGTCCCAGGTGTACCGCTAGAAGTTTAAGCTATGCTAGCTCCAACATTTGGTATCCAGTGAACGCGCCTTTGTAATTCTAATTGAAATGAAGCTGTTCAATACTGTGCAAATAAGAGATCAGTGTATCACAATGACACAATCATAGTAGTAAATTAATTTTTAAGTAGAAATTTCCTCTTTTGAGAATTAAAATATATCTAAATTCTACTTAGCCATTTTTTTTTCTACCCTTCAAGTGGAACAATTCAATTTTTGCTGTTTGACACTTACACTATTTTTGCATTTAACTTAAAATGAGCACTTAAATAACCCTGTGAACACTTGTATCACATTATCAGGATGTCCTTCACAGGTCTGAGACTAAATGTAGCAGTATTGCCTGCATTTTAAGGGGAAAAAAAAAAAAAGGGAGTGTTATGGAAAATAATGTACGTATATGAGGAGGGGGAAGAGAGAGAAAGCTGCAGAGTTGCTGGGGTGGCATCAGGTAAACTTCCGTTTGAGCCTAAACTTTCTTTTTGATGGTTTTAGAGAGTCTGGTTAAGTCTGTATTGGTTGCATGAGAAGCAGGATCAACACTGAGAAAATGCAGCTCCAGAAGGCTCATTAATGAAGGTCCCAGTGCTGATACTGTTGATACTGAACATAAACCTCCTGTAAAAAGTGAGAATTTCACAGGCCATCAAAATTACAGTATTAACAACCTTTGATCACAGACAAACAACAAGAAAGGGATTGCTGAACATAGGAGAGGCAACTTACAGATCCCAGCGTGGTATTTCAAAGTGCTAACGCTGTGTTTGTGAGCCTTGTACGTTTGGATTCGCTCCCCAGTGTCTACTAACCAGCACTTCACTGTCCTGTCTGCGCTTCCTGAATACAAGCGCCGATTCACTAGCTGAAGGGAAGAGAAAAAAACAGCAATAGTCTTTCAAGCATGTTCATGAGAGAATGGCACTGAAGTGACCCATCTGAAATCATGGTTTCCAACCCAACAGCCTCTCACAAAGAGCAACAAATACACCCTGAAACAGAGGGATGATGAGCAAAAACAACTTTGCATTCTCCACAGTCGCATCTCCCAATGACTTTTGGACCTTGCAAACATCTCCCATGTTTCAGAAGCCAAAAAAACTAGCCCATCTGCTGGTGTAAGCAGCCAGGATTTCAGTGAGCTTAACAATCCTAACCCTACTTCCATAAACAGTTACATTAATAAGGCCTCAAAAAAAACCCCAGCAGTGTAGTTTCTGCAAAGCATTTTTGATAAGAACTCTTATCAGTTTAAAAGTTTTAATTACAACCAAAATTTCAGAACAATTTTGAATAGCAAAAAAGAAATTAAAAATTAAATTCTATGCAACATAAATGAGTGATTAACATTATTACTCTGCACAAGGTCAGTATTTGGAAACACTAACTCTTCCCTGAAACTGTTCAGTATCTGCATTTCCACAAGTCTTTTCACACTGTGTTATCGAATGATTAAATAATTAACCATTCTTACAGAGTTTTTAAACACCTTTAAGTAGGTTATCTTCTGCTATTTGTTTAGAACAACTCTGCCTATAAATCCCAAGAAAGAACAGTGCCCCATCACAGAGTCATCCCACACACTGCTTGAACTCACTAGTGGCAGAGGTTGGCTTTTATTCCATGCAGACATGATGAAGAATGGCAAAAGAGAGGACTGGAGCTCAGAAACTGAGGCAGAGAGAAAAAAACTGACCTGTGCAAGACTATAAAACTAACCAGCACACAGTAACAAACTACCCAAAGCCTGGCAGCTCAGCAGGGAAACTCTCCACAGTGCAGGCAAAAATCTTGGATTCTATGTCCATCTAATGAAAACAAATTAAGGGTTTTACTAGCCATTATCATGTACAGCTCTGACTGCACACTGCTCCAAGCAGAGGACTGGCCCAACACCTGCCTTCTGAAGGCAGTGCTATGAGGGCAGCCAGCCATCGCACGTGCTCACAGCAATCCACAGGCTGCGTTAGAGGTGGATTTCATTAAGCTGCAGCAATCTCTGTACCAAAAGGACAGAGAGGCAGGAGGGAGAACCCAGACCTCCCCAAAGAATTTGCAGGAGTCCTGGTACCTGTCGGCATACAGATCAGAAGGTTCAAATGAGCAGCAGAGCACTAACCCCTGAAGTTTCCCAGGTATCTCCAAGATAACAACTGCAGAACAAATGACAAATCAACTTGACATGGGTCATGCCACTAATAAGGCCAGCAACACTTTGAAATGCCACATCCTATTACTTTTAAGCTATTTTAGCAATGACATTAATACTACATCTCAATGAGGACAGAGCAGGAATGACCAGCAGACAGTTAGCTTGAGGAACTTAATGTGACTTTTAGCTCCTAGGCTCAACCTGTATGGGTATGAGGAGCATTGTCACACTGCACCTGCTACATGGAAGAGAATGCCTTGAGCAGAGATCCTGTTGTGTTGTTTTCAGCCAAATCATTGAATTTCTTTTTCAGACATTCTTATTAGCACCATCAGCCCAATCGCTGAACAAGGGAAAACACTAATTTACAACCTCCTGCAGGTAAATGCTACCCTGCATTGATGGTACATCAGGTTATGCTGCTTCACTTCTACATTTAAGTGGCTGTATCAGTGCTGAAGTGAAACAGAAAAACTGCAACTTGCTTGATTTACCAATTTGCTAGATATAAAAATGTGTTAAATGACATGGTAATTTATATGTGTTAAATGACTCAGGTAATTTATAGCACCAGGATCTTAACAGCCATAGAATCACCAAATGATTTGGCTTAGAAGGGACCCTCAAGATCATACAGTTACAACCCCCTGCCACAGACAGGGACACCTTGCACTAGATCAGGTTGCCCAAAGCCCCATCCAACCTCATCTTGGATGCTTCAGGATGGGACATCCACAGCTTCTTGGGGCAACCTGTTCCAGTACCTCTGCACCCTCTTAGTGAAGAACTTCTTAATATATAATCTAAATTCTTCAGTTTAAAGAAGGTACCCCTACATATGCTTGTAAAAATTCCCTCTCCAGATTTTCTGTAGGCCCCTTTAGCCCACTGGAAGCTGCTCTAAGGTCTCCTTGGAGCATTCTCTTCTCCAGGTTGAATAAGCTCAGCTCTCTCAGCCTGTCTCCATAGGAGAGGTGCTCCAGCATCTTCATGGCCTCCTCTAGACATGCTCCAACAGGTCCATGTCCTTCTGCTGGATCTGCAGTACTGCAGGTCTCATGATAGCAGAGGTGAGCGGAAGATCCCCTCCCTCGACCTGCTGGTCATTCTCCTTTTGGTGCGGCTCAGGGTACGGTTGGCTCTCCGATGCCCAGTCAATATGGCAAGATGGCTGGCACAGCAAATATCTTAAATTCAAAGACTGTGCTACCCAGGTTACCCCACAATACGCTTTATGCACCTTCCTTCCCCTCACCTGTTTAAGCAGACAAAGGATTCTCAGCCTTGCATGGAAACTGAATTACTAACAGGTTAAACAATCTACTGGATGCCACAAACTAAGCCTGCAGCACAGCTGACAGCAAAACCCAGTACAAGCTCTGACTGTCACACAGCCTCCCATCCCCATGGTATTTTCAAAATGCAAAGCATGAAAAATCTATTAGTGAAAAAAGCTATCAAGAGCTATCAGCTCAGGCTGAAGTTACAAATCAGATATGCCTTTAGTAATATGATGCAGGCATCATCTCACCTAAATCGATGCCAATACTGACAGTTAAGATAGTCCCCTTAAAGCCACTGCAGCCTAGGGTACAACTCGTCTCATCCTGAAGCAGATGTCTGAAACAGATCATGTCTTAAAACTTGCTGCTTCTGCCTGACAAGGACAACCTTCTCAGCTGTAGCTATCTATATCAGTTTAGGTGAGATGACTCCTCCTTTCACTTGCTAAAGACAGGTCTAATTTACAACACCAGCCTAAACTAAAACACTTCAGGTATCTATCTTTAATCAAAATAATAACAACCATCATACACTGTTCCCCTAGCCAAAGCAATTCACAAGCAAGCCTCACCCTCTGTGTAATAATAAAGTAAATACCTTCCCTACTTTATAGACGGGGAGCCATCATATAACACAACTGGCATCCATCCATAAAACAACTTGAAATTTCCAGCATCCTAATTTTTGACTGCCCAAATCCCAGAGTGCAGCCCTGATTTGAGAGGCTCATCCAGGCTGCAACCGTCCCTTTCAACAACTCTCCTTTTCAAAAACATAACATGCTTCAGGGCAGTTATGACAAGCAACAGTGCATCCCTGGATGGATACAACTAGTATCCCTGGAACTGGTCAAGAGAGTATATGAAAACCAGATGGACTCTGTCTGAGATGAGCAAGACAGAGGCCCCAATCCAATCTCACCCATGTCAAATCAGTACTTTTACTCAGGAACCTTTGTTCAGAATTTGCCAAAGGATGTTGCTATGCACCAACAACACAGACATGGCAGCCTTGGCTCTAACTCACCATGGGTGGGCACACTGTGCATATGCCCTTGTGCTGGCTTGGCACAAGCCACCTTTGCTGTGGAAGCAGTAGAGGTCCTAGGGGCAGCCAGCAGTACAGGTCCTTGACTTGTGTAATCATTTTTAAATCATGGCTGTACTGAAAACTATCTAAAAAGCCCACAAAACAGGGACTGTAACACAGTTCCCCTGCCCACTTCTGGACAGGTCCTCAAAGCACTGATTTCTAGATAGGTCACCTCCTGCTGGCTCTCCCTCTAGGACTCTTGCTATCCTCCTTCCATCTGTTTGGCTTCTCCTACCCATCAGTTATAGGACTCTCCAGATGGGTTCAAGTCTCCTAAAGCTGCAGAGGACATTTAATCCAGTTCTGCTAGGCCTGTTAGACTACTGGGCAAAATCATGTGTTGCTGTTCCTTAGGTTAACATCCCCACTGACACATTAGGCTCAGCAGATCTGTCCCCTCTCAGGATCTGGACAAATTATACTGACTTTTGCAACAAAATGCAATATTATGCTGCAGCTATGGTGGGAGCCAAGCCTCCTCACTGCAATGACTGGCACCCATTTTTGCCTATGGACATCCAAGCACATCCATTTTCAGCAAATACTTGTGGCCTAGATCCTCAGATCCATGACTACTGGACTTTTCCAGCCCAAAGTCTCCCTACCTTTATCTAATTCCCTAGGTTTGAGTCCTATTCTTATTAAATAATTTTATTTTATTATAATTTAGAAGGAAAAATATAAAATGTCTCCCCATAGATTTTTCCATATATATACACACAAGTCTGTCAAGTCTTGGTTTAAAAATGACCATCACAAACAGCTACATATTCCAATCTGCAACTGCCTGGAGAAGTGGTGATATTTTCAAAGCTGTATTTTCCTTGGCTGGTTCTTGGGCATTTTGTTCACTTTGGCTGACTGCCCGACAAAGCTCCTGACAAGGAAAAGCATGGCAAGTCAAGGACACCTATAGCAGAGCAGACAACACAGAACAGATTTGCTGCTTGAATACTAACGAGCTGAGTGGACATTTCAAACCCAAGTAGCTTCTAAAGAACTAAAAAACTGATGGCAGTCAGATGTTCAGTTCTAAAGCCTCAGCCAGACAGCAAAAAAACCACTGCACTGGTATCTGGAATCCCGGACTGTTAATTTTTCTCATTACTCTGAGGGACTCTGAACCAGACGAAACACTGAAACACATGAATGGAGCAAACCTGTTTTAATCCTCAGGCCAAAGTTGTTCTATTTCAAGAAGTTCAGTCAGACTGCAAAGTAACAGCAGTAGCAAAATACAGGTTGTAAACACTGAAGTAGTTACAGGTTTCATTATTAAAAATTGCTATTTTTATGCACACCAACCTTGGTTGTAGCCACCAGACACACCACAGTTTGAATAAAATAAACGATCACATCTAGGGTTGGTCTCTCAAGACAATCACAATCCTATTGCTCCACAAGCTTAGCTGAACTCAGCATATGCAGCGTCTTAAGACAATTTCTACCTGTGAAAGTGCAAAAAACATCTGCAAAAGAGTTGTTTAGTGGGTATTTCAGCCTTATAGTGTCCCTGCCCATGGCAGTAGGGTTGGAACTAGATGATCCTAAGGTCCTTTCCAACCCTAACTATTCTATGATTCTATGACTTTTCTTTCCCAATTAGCATTTGCTATAAGAAACAATTTAACCCTCATCCAAGGAGAGGCATTGATCTCTAGATTTGGACACGTTCTCTTCCTGAAGGTCACTGCACTCAGACTGGCACAGGAGAACATCACGATGTGTTCACATCAGCAACCGTATGTCCCGTTACCAGTGTATTCTTCACATGGGGGTCAGTATTCCCACAGCCTGCTAGCTGGGTTTTCTGTTTACAACCACTTCTTAGTTAAAAATCACCAACTTGGACCAAACTCAAGTTACAACTATGTAAGCCTTCAGCCGAGTTAGACTTTCAGGATTGCATTCAAACCACATTCATTTTAACGAGCTAATGAACTCCCTGTGGGCAAGAAAATCGGTTATTTTCCTGAGATTCCATCTAGAATGAGCTCTCTAGCCTAGCTGTTAAAAGAACATTTCTGAGCTTTTTTACTGCAGTGCAAATGTTTTTAGCAACACTTTTCTTTTCTACAGGTGCTGTACACATTTGTATTCCTCTAATTCAGTTACACCCTCTGATGAATTATGCAATAAATACAGACACAAATTACGAAAAAATAATTCATTTTACTGCACTTAATTTAACTGGTGTGAAAAAATTCTGTCCCTGTGATCACAACAGTTAAACATACAAATGGAGTTCAGGCAATGGCTTTGTTCAAAGCATTCTTTTTTTCAAGTCAGCTTTAAAAGGCAACTAAAGGGAATCAACCAACACCCCCAAGTCCTTCTCTACAGGGCTGCTCTCAATCTCTTCTCTGCCCAACCTGTATCTCTGCCTCCAATTGCTCCGACCCAGGTGTAGGACCTTGCACTTGGCATGGTTAAACTTCATCAGGTTGGCATCAGCCCACCTCACAA
>JAOEHX010007828.1:4897-21226 GCA_025448015.1 Bolborhynchus lineola
GAATCCTTGCCCTTCTGTATAACAGGAAAACTTGAACAGAATGAAAGATTATACTGACTTCTGAAAACTGCCTAAGCTAGTGACTGGTTTTGGTTTGTATCTATGAGAAGGCTGGAGAAAATAAAATATGTCCTTGGATGTTCTGCTTAAATCATGCAAACTGTATTCAGCTGAGTAAGTTTCAGTAAAACAAGTGTTTTCTTTCAGGAGCAGACACAAAGGCAGAACCAGGGTGTACTGGTCCTTCAGGTTATTTTGATGACCTAGCTGAAAACATCAATCAAGGAGAATTAATGTATCCTGAAATCTGCATGTTAGAATTAAACTTGCTCTCAGCTGGTAATGCAAGTTTAGACGTGCTTGCTCATGTATTCCAAAGCTGCCTGAAAATCATCACTCAGAAGGAAAGAAATGCCACTCTGCTTATAGAACAGGTAAAATGTTAAACAAAGGCAATAGCTTAGCAGTTGTAGATCTTATTTTCTTCAGTTTTGAAGCACTAGTATATCTAATAGAGTGGTCTCAGAAATATTTGACCTACAAAACTTGACTTTTACAGTTGCCTTGTCTTACTTAGCTTGTTCAATCACTAGAGCTATAGATGGAGACTTAATGATAGGCCATTGAAAAAATGAAAAATAACAACCAAAAGAACACCCAAAATAAAACACAAAAGCAAATATGTTCCTGTATACATATGTGTAAACATTCTAAATTTGTATGTATTCAACATGTGCTTTTAGAAACTTTCACTGATGTACTGCAAATATTTCACGCTTTTATTCTTAAGTTTATATTGGAAATCAGTTATGCGTATGTTGATGTCCTCATAATCTTTTGGAGTTTCTGATGGTTCTTTTTTGCTTTGTATTAAATTAAGTATGCTTCTTGCAAAAGAAGAAAATATAGTTAAATAATTTAAGCTTTAAGCGCTTGTTTATGTAATCATATAACTAAGAAACAAAGTGCTTAACAGCTTAAATTAAAAGGGGGAAAGGAAAACATTTTGGCACTCCAATTCTATGTGTGAATTGTTAACTTTAAATCACTAGCACGTATGTTTTTTTTTTTCTGAACTTCTACACATGAAATTACTTAATTCAACATAATCTCATTTTCATTGCTTTTCAGTATTATTTAGAAAGAGCAGTCCACCAAACTTACCAGTTTAGAGATCTTAATTATCTTCAGTGATTTTTCAAATTACCTTTATCTAAGGCACACCGGTGAAGGATGCTTCTAACTACACAATGTAATATGTATAAATAATGTACAAATAATTTCTTGCAATTACTCTTAAAAGCTATTGTGCATAAAAAGGTTGGGGTAAGGCTGAATTTGTTTTCAGTATGGCATCACTATATACCAATGTGCTGTGTTTTGTTACAACCTGTTAAATCCCCGAGTTCTGTTATGGTGAAGACAAGGAAGATCATAGAATCAATCATAGAGTAGTTTAGGTTGGAAGAGACCTTTAAAAGTCATCTTGCCCAACCCCTCTGCAATTAGTAGGGACATCTTCAACTAGATGAGATCTCAGTTGCTTTATTGATAATGGCTTAAATGTTTCTTTCTAGAACAATCTGGATTTCAAAGTGTGCCTTCTGAAACTGAACTGTACAGAACGTGAATGAATGTTCATTAGCAAATATTTAAAATATTTCTGTAATTTAGCGTAACTGGTGTGTTATTTAAATCAGGATAAATAAGAGACAAGAATTGACCGGAGGGAATTATTTCTTTCTTCTTTGGGCTGGTGTATGTTCTTCAGATATCAATTTTCCCTGTAATTTTTTAACAGGGAGCTGTTAAACATCTTTTGGGAGGATTTTTGAACATACTGACACAAACAGAATCTAGTTTTCATGGTGAGTTCAAGGTCTAAGTAACCTAAATATCGTTTTCTATAACTTAAGTTATGCACAAATTTTTAGTTCACAGTGCAAATATGAAGTTAACAAAGCAAATTCATTGGCATGTATGAACTTATGCAGCTGCTTTTTTAACTTGTAACTAGCATTTCACTTATGAGTAAATAGAAGGTTATTTCTGAGTTGGTGGAAATCTGTTGTTTGAACACCTGCCTGCAGATCTGAAAATTATAGTTGGTATAAGAAACCCTAGGGTGACAATATTAACTGCTCTTTTCCCGAGCAGTGTTATTTTACTGATTGTATCTGACTCCATCACAACCTAAGTGTTTATTTCAAATTTCTTTGTAACACAGGTCTTGGTGAGGTCTTGAGTTTTATTTCTAATTGGAAAACAGCTAGCTAAGCCAAGAAAGTGGAAGCAAATTAAATGCTTGCCCTAAAGTAGCCTAATACATAATGACGTTGCTCCACAGTGTGAGATGATGTAAACCCATCCTAGAACTTTGATCCCTGGCTTTGTGGAGAGAGCCTTTGCAATGGGATGCTAGGTTCCCAGACTTTCAGACTCTTCTTTGCAAACCTAGGAGCCAGACTTGGTGTGGCCATCTAGGTTAATTCAATGAAATTTTACATGATAGTGCAGGAAGCACTGTTGGCTCTCTGGAATTCGTCTTGTTGTCACTGCTTCCTGAATTTGAAATGTTTTCACAAAATACCTAAATTCATACTAATCTCTCCTCATAATAGCATGGAATAGGATTTTTTTTAAAGCTTTGAAAAATTGTTTTCAGTAATATTATTTTGTCTCCTAATTTTTAGCATGCCAGATGGTGCTGGTAGACCTATTAGTTTCCTTGATGAGTTCACAGACATGTTCAGAAGAGCTAACTCTTCTTCTAAGGATATTTTTGGAGAAGACACCTTGTACGGTAAGTATGAAGTAGCACAGAGCAAAATTTGGAGGCTTAATGAGAAAAATGGAGAAAAAAAATCTTTTAGGAAATAAGGAGACTAACAGCAACTTTCTGGCAGATCAGAGCAAATAAATTGTGGTGATTGAAATAATTCATCCTAGAAACTTAAAAAGGAAATAGAAGATAAGAGACAGTTCCAAAGTCCTGGGAGCTCCCTTCACAAGAAAATAAGATTCCTGTTGAGGAGACTGGCATTGTGGGTCTGAATGATAGAACACTGTAATCCTGTGAAATTTTAAGTAATTTCTTTGAAGTTGTAAAGCACTTGGTATTTCAGGAATGCTTCAGCTGCAAGAATTACTTTCAGCAGTGTCTTAAGTTGGTTTGTGTAACACTGGAAACTACTGTTTGTGTGGGATATACTGCTGAAATACAAAGTGTTGTTTGTGTGGAAGCCTGTAGGGAGAGGAAAAAAAGAAAAATGGAAGGAATTAAAAAAACACTGTGGAATCTGAAATAGTAGCAAGCAAGGAGATACAGGTCAAGTTTTCAAAGGTACCTTGCAATAATTGGCTAAGTACAGAAACTTTTTGGCTTAAGGGCTCAGCTAGTTGTATTACTGATTACACAAGGACAAAGTGATGGCCTGTGTGTGCCTTCTTAACCAGCCTCAAACACAGGATAAAAAGTGTGGTCTTTTGTTGAGGTATAAACTAATCTGTTAGCACATAAATATATGAGATTGTGCAATTGACCACCTGCTGTGGTTCAGCTGATTTCTGAGCATGATAACATGAAGATCGATCTGCCCTGGCTAAATCCCCCAAAATTGCTGGGCCATAGTCAGTTGAAGTTATTACTTGACACTTTGTAAATATGTCAGTTTGAATATGGACGTCCACTCTGGGAAAACATAAATCCATGTTTAAGAGTGGTGTTCTGTTTAGTTAGATGACACCTTCTATTTGTTGTAAATGTTTTGGGCTTTTTTTCTAATTTGTTTGGTTTATATTTCTTCCAGGAGATACTGCTCAAGGGTGTGTTAAAGATTATAGAAACCAATATTTATATGAACCCATTACACTACCTTGGCTTCCCTTTGCTACATGGCACTAATTTGAATAGTAGTTCTTCACAAAAATCTGTTAGCAATTCCACCAGTAAAACTGCTGGAGTATTAAAAAGAGCAAAATTTTCACAGAGTAAAAGAGAGGCAGATGGTGAAAATTTGAGTCATCAGCTGCTTTCTTCTTGGCATGTAGCCCCAATTCACTTGCCTTTAGTTGGGCAAAACTGTTGGCCACACATGTCTGAAGGCTTCAGTGCCTCACTGTGGTTTCATCTGGAGTGTGCTCACGAAATGGAAAACTCAACAGAAAAGGGGAAAAAAATGAGGAGAAGAAGCAGGCTGGTAACTGAAAGAGAGAACAGCTTCGACAGCACAGGTGAGGATATGGTACTACTTGCTTCTATTTAAGTAGCACTGGAGGATTCTGGTTACAAGTATTGCTACTCAATATGCCATGTGCAAAAGGTTGAATTGTTCTTTTTCTTATGATGGTTATTGACAGGCGTGGTAGTCTTTCCAATTTTTTCTTTGAGTAATGTATCATATATTTAAAGATAGAACATTTGCTGCCTTATTACTTAGATTAATTCTTCTTCCTTAAGGATTTAGTCTCTCATTGGATCTGTAGCTTCAGTTGAATGTCTTTATGCTACTTCGTGTTATGATGAAGAAAGTATTAAATGCTGTAGCTGAAAGTTCATGGTAAAAGGCTGTTCTTGAGTTTATTTGGTCTCATGCAGACAAAGCAAGTGGCTCTTGTATTCTTAGATAGTGAGATAGTAAAACTTTGTGAGTTAGGTTTTAAATACTGGAACTCAGCTAAAAGATGTAAAAGTTGCTCTGCATCCATTAAGTCAGAGCCTGAGGGTGACTTAGTATAAGTCCTCTTACTTGCCTTGTGTGTATGCTGTTTTAAATATTATTAGCTGTACAGCATTTCTCTGTCTATACTTTGGGAGCAGGTGAGTCTCTACAAAACTCTTCTGAGCAGAATCTTTTGGACTGTAATTTATAGGAGGAAAAAATACTTGTTATTTAAAATGCCTCCCAACATTTGGGATAACTTTGGCTATACTCCCCTCCACACACACCCCCACCCCCCTTCCCAACTATATTTAAACAAAAGAAAGGAAAACCTAACTCTGAATCTTGGAATTCACGAGAGCTGCTTTTGTTAGAACTGTGCTTTTGCTTGGTAAAATAAAACCACAGAATGTCAGACCAGACTTAAAGGGTAGTGTGATTTGTGAAGAAAAATCTAAAGATTTCTTGGTGCATACTGAGACTGACAGTTCAACACAGGAATGTAATATGGTGTGGTATGTCAGAAGCATCATTGAATTGGCATGTATTCATGCTTAGCGGATTTACATGGTTACAAAAACATGTTAAGTGCTGAGTTAATATCAGGCTCTTCTGTTTTGGTTTCTAAGAGACCTAGATCTCTGATGAGACCAGTGCATAATATTTACCTAAAAAAACCAAACAACAAACAAACCCACAAAAAACCCCAAACCCCTCCAAAAATCCAACTGAACAAAAAACAGTTCTCTGTGGTACATGAACTACTTTTTCACACTTGATAGGTGGTAGGACAGGCATTATTGTATTGTAATTGTGTATAAACATGTTTCTATTTCTAGAAGACACAAAGTCTATAGGAATGGAATACCTGAGCCTTGGAGATAAACTTGTTGAAGATGGCTGTATTCATATAATCTCACTGGGTTCCAAAGCACTGATGGTACAAGTCTGGGCGGACTTGAGTACTGGAGCATTTGTATTTCGGTATGGTGTATTAATCCAAAAGCAGTCTTGTGAGCATATGTGTTGTTGCTTCCAGTAGCAGCTTGTTACAGAAAATACTAGTGGAGCATAGAGAACTAATTTCTGTGGTAGAGACATATCTTGCACAGTGATGACAAAGTCAAGTAAGTTTATTGCATACAGATCTACAGGTTTGTTTGCTTAAAGTCTTAGTCTCTACTCTTGCATGTTTGATGTAATCATATGTAGATAACTGACCCAAGTAAGATCAGTCATAAACAATGCAATGCAAGGTAGCAATTCACCGATAAATAAAATGGCACAATAAATGTCTGAATATAAGTACAAAGGTTTTGTAGCTGTAGGTTTTCACACCGCAGTTGTGGAAATTGCTGTTACCTCGTACTTATTTTAACAATCTTGGTTTTAATCTTCTGAACACATTTTAGCCCTAATGTAGTTCTCATAAGTAATATACCCTTAAAATCGGTTTAAAGCTGCGATTTTGGAACACTTTATTTTGCAGTGTGCAAAGCATCTGCATTTTTTCCAATAAACTGAATTTATCTTCTCTGTAAAATAGAGATATCTTAAATGCAAGCAGAACTATGCAAACAAGTTCAATTTGAAACCACATTGTGAGGACTTCCCTACTTGTGCTGACTGCTCTAAGTATCACATTGGGATAAAAAAAATTATCTGTGAAAGTTAAGGAATGCAACCTCAAGTAACTCTGGCAAAAATTTGCAGATCTCGGGCTTAAACTGTAAATTTGAAAATGAATATTTTATTTTTCCTTTTTTTGTTGTTTTGATAGTATGTGCGTGGATCCAAATGATGAGATGAAAGCTGGTCTGCTGGCACAGGCTGAATCTCCAGAGAACATCTTCCTTGTGGGCAGGTGGCAGCATTTGGCAATAACATATCTGCAGCAGCCAGAAGGCAAGAAAAATATCCATGGAAAGCTGTTGCTGTGGATTTCTGGTCAGAGGTAAAGTATACATTAGTTGTCTCTAGATGTTTGTCATCTTTGATTGCCTGGAGAATCTTGAATTCACACTATGAATCGCTGCAGACATCAGTGTTTTGGCTCATCATGAGGAAGTGAAAGAGGCAAGTACTGCAGAATCTTAAGTAAGATCCAAAAAACAATGGCATGAAGTTAGTAGTCGGCATAATGTCTCCATTTAAATTAAAGAGTCTGAACTGAGGAGGTATAGTTCATGTACTGGCAATGTTATTCTAAGTAGGAATGAAAAGAGATGGGGAGAAGGTAGTCATTTTGAGAGAGGTGGACAGGGGAAAAGTGAATTGGCACTGCCAAAGTACTGCCTCTTCCACTGAAAACTTCAGGTCCACACTGCTGAATGTGGTACCTGATGCTAGGTTGAGTGGGCCTGTGCCTGCATGAAATACTCATTGGTTGGAGAAAAAGGAATTTATTTAATATCACAGTTTTCACCCTTTCTTCCCGAAGTCCAAACTGTGAAGGCTTCCTTTGTGTCCGGAGTATGAAGCAGGTGGTCAAAATGCTAGGTTGTAGAGCAATTCGGTGTAGCACAAAAATTGTTTCCTTCTCCTTTAGAATTTTGTCAGTAAACAAGCAACATGATAAAGACATACCTCAAAGTCTATCTCAGAAAAAATGGTGCTGAGTTTTTCTTTCTGTAGGTAAACCTGGAGTTGTAAAGTACAATACTTGTTTTTGTTATTTTCTTGACACTGTATAGAGTTTTTCAGCATCTTGATTTCCTCCCCTTCATTGTTCAATCTGTGCATGCTTATATGCATTTAAGTCCAAAAATGAAGGTATGGCGGAAACTAGAAGTACTACAATGTTCTGCGCATGTGCAGTTAATGAGGCCCATCTTGACAGTTAGTTGCCAGTTTGCTAAATAAGCTCTTCCAGGAAGCTCCAGATGACCTTTATAGTCCAATTGGTCTGTTTATGTAAATACACATCAGGTTAACTGGATGCTTTCTGAAAGCATCAGGCTTATTGCCTATGGCTCTACAGCACACAAGCTCTGACAACATTCCATGGTTGAGGATGTTGGGAACAACCACCTGATCCTCAGCATCATACTTTTCAGCATATGTGAACCACAGCGTTCATGATGTGCATTGGCGTATTCAAAAGCTTTTGACTTTTTAGGAGTAGTGTAAGTTCTTGAAAATTTGCCTTATTTTAGAAGTGTGTGTAGTGTTATAAACAGTTTCTTCTTTGAGGTCAAAGGGAAGGAGGAAAGAATTTCAGATCTAGGAAATCTTGTGTATATAGCAACCCTAGCTGGGACTCTGTTCTGTGCAGTATTTGAATACATGCATCATTATGTAATGAAGTTTTAAGGTGCCTTGATGTTGAAGATGGCTTTAGTAATGTATTGTTAACAACATGGCTTCTCATCTGCTAAGTATAAAAAACCAATACTTTAAGCCTAAGCTGGATACTTCATCAGTTTTGATCTCAATATTTGATCTTGTTTCTTTGTATGTATTTTTCAGGAAATGTGAGATTAATTTAGATTATGCACTACCAAGGAAATCAAGTTTATCAGCTGACAGTAATAAAACATTTTGTATGATTGGCCACTGTACCTCATCTCAAGAAGATTTGCTTCGATTGTCGGGTAGATGGGATCTTGGAAATCTGCTTCTATTTAATGGTACTTTTGTATGCTTTTTATTGGAGTAAGTCTTTATTCCCTCTTCCCCCTCCAAGAAGGAAGGCTTCATTTGATATTTTTTTAGTATACCAAGCTTTTACAATATAAGCAACAATATAGTTTTTGCCAGCATAATTTACCAGGGAGGCAGTTGGCAAATGTTTGTGTTGGTTACTTCATAGTATGTACTTCTGCCACTGTTCTCTTGCTTTCTTTTTAGTGCTGTAATTGGCAATTGCAGTTACTTCTATTTCTTTAAATAATACCTTGAGGGTAGGGGTTGGAGAAATAGTGGTACCTGCTCTGCTTTTTTGTCTTAAAGCACTCAGTCTCTCCCAGGTATAAACTTCTCACTTATCCACTTCTAAACTACTAGCTGTCTGTAATCTTGCTACACTTGGAAAACTGTGAGGAGGCTTGGATAGATGACTTGTCAGTTTTAAAAAGTGTAATTGACTATTCAGAGCTGTTGGTCTTCAGTTCATGCAGATTGTTTTCCTGACTTGGCTTCAGTGCTTTTGCCGGTGAATTGATCTGATGTGTGATGTGGCTGAAGTCACTGATCTATGGTAGCTAATAGTGAACTTTAGACTGTACTAATTGGTTTTTGTCAGCAGGACCTACAGAAATCAACCAGTGATCTTCCTTGTAAAGTCTCTTTTGCAGTCTACTAGCCAATATATGAGTTTTGCTTTATTGTGTACTAAAGAGTTAACAGCTTCTTTTCTGGATTTTAGGTGCAAAGATTGGACCAGAGGAAGCATTTTACTTATACACATGCGGGCCAGACTTCACATCTGTAATGCCTTGTAAACATGGCAAAACATTGATTGATTGCTCTAAATATATAAGTAAAGAGATTCTACAATGTGACCAAATTAAGGAGCTCTTCATGGCAAAAAAGGAAGTGGATGTTGGGCCTTTGATTGTAGGTTTCTACTTAGAAATGGTTCTTAATCTGTCGGAACTGATTAAGAAACTGGAAACATGCTTCCTGCTGTCTCCCAAAGGGCTTCGCTTTCTCAAAGCAGGCAGGAGGAAATACACTTCTCATTAATATCACCGCAGGGTTCTTCCCATTTATTTCAATGGGAGTTGAAGTCCACACGTGATGGCCATTTCATCTTGCTTTAGGTTGGATTCTGATGATTTCTAGATGTTCCAGCATCTATAAAATTGCTTATTTAATCTATGAGAAAAGAAGGCACCTTCAAATGCCCAAGGCTGAATACATAGCTCTTCTCTCCATTAGTGTAAAGTTAGCCCAGGACAGCTTAGTTAACCTTTTAACATTAAAACTGAGAGGGGAGGAGAGAGGAGGATTTATCTGGCTTTAACTGGAAGCAAAAGACTTAATCCCAATTCTTTGAGGGCTTTGAGGGAGTAAGTTTACGTCAAGTTTGGCTGGAAAGTCATTTTCTAGCTGGTGTATCTTAGTTTTTCTTATATTTCCTGACTGAAACAGCCATAGCAGATGCAGATGTAAATATAGTTATGCTAGGAAAAGAATAAAATAAAACTTCTGTAATAAAATTAATACCAGTATATATTGATGAACCTGCTGTGTTTGGGGAATTGTCTTCACGCCTTGGTAATTCCTGCTGTATGAATTGTTTCCACTAGAGGGGTTTTTCTGTTTTCGTTCTATAGCAGCTCTGTAGCTGTAGGCAAAGGGTCATTCTGACTGGATGTGATCCTGGTAAACAATAGTACTGATTTTTTAATAGCTTAAGAAGGAATGAATGGAATAAGTAAAAAACCTAGAAAATCAGTCATGCAACTTTTAAGCTTATTTTGACTTACAGAACACCAAGTAACCAGAGAGAACTATGCTCAAGTGATGAATTAATCTCTGCACTTCCGTATAGAATGCAAGTGCCTTAAATGTAATTATTTTCTTTTAAATAACCTTCCAAATGTGATCATTTTACATTTTATGTGACAATGAGTTTTACACAGGAGTCTTGGTTCTGGTCTAAGTCTCTTCATCAGTAATGGAACTTCTATTGAAATCATCTTCTGGCAAAGCTGATTAAAGGATAGACTTAAACCAAGAAACTGAAGAATTTTTTTAAAAAATAGATGACTTTCTATTCTGAACTCACCACTTTAGAAAGGCAAAACCGGTTTGCGCAGTACCTCTGTGCTCACAGTCTTTAAAATCTGTCAGTAAGCTTTCTTCTGCAAAATAGTAATTCTTGAGGGAGTAAAAGGGGGGTCCCTGGTGGAATTTTTTCAGTCCTTTCTCTACTTTGACTGCTGTAGCTATTGCTAAAATTTGCTAAGATTTAGGAGTCCTGTTGCATTTCAGTGCACGTGCTTCCACATAGAACTTAAGAGCACGCTAATGGTGAAATAAAAATGAACTGCCAGAGTTGCTGCTACTTGCTGTTTGGTGGCTTTTGTGTGTGGCTTTTGGTGGTTTTTGGGGATGGTGGTTTTTGGTTTTTTGCATTAAGCTTTCTTGAAAAGCTTATAAACTTCTCTTGTTGCAGGAGAGTCTTGCTGTTGTTTATACCACATGCTGCCCTGGTCAGTACACCATATACGAACCTGTTATTAGACTAAAAGGCCAAGTGAAAACTGTACCTTCACAGAGACCTTTCAGTTTAAAAGAAGTTCAGAGCAATGTATTGGACTCTCATCACCTGAAAACACTTCAGCCTGTTGAATATAAAACTCTTCAGGGTATACTACATGAGATTGGAGGAACTGGTGCATTTATTTTCCTCTTTGCTAGGGTAAGGGGATTGGAGGAGGGGGTGCATGTCTGTCTTCTGATATATAAGCTTCCTTGGATCTTGGGTAGTAAAACACATATTCTAGCTGCCTTGCTTTACTCTGCATGTGATCTTTTTTTCTTACAAAAAATAAATGGAAAATACCTGTGGCATAACACAGGTTGTTTTAATTTGGAAACTTATTATAAAAAACATTACATAATTATAATTATTGTTAGTATGTAATATGTGGTGTTACATTCTGATCTAGGGATGAGGTTTCTAAATGTCAAAAAAGTTTAGGGGTGTTGTAGAACTGGTCATATTTTTCAGAAGTGCTTTAATTCATTGCACATTTTTGGCACTTGAAACAGAATATTCACAATGCAAGTATGAAAACTACACAGTGTGCAAAGTTCTGCTTCATCTAACAGAGCTTGTTCAAGATAACACTTAAGCTGTGTTCCGAGGCTTATCCTGTTTAAGAGAAAATGCAATTTAAGAAATTTGAAGACTGTGAGCCTTCGCTTTGTTACTACTTAATTGTAGTAGCTGAGGCTCATACTTGTGCAGATCATAATTTACCACAGCAGGAATTATCACTTGAGATGTAATAATACATGAATGTACACACATAAGCTAAAAATGAAGGTTGTCTACATAACTTAAAAGTCTCCAAAACAGACTTAATCCAGAAGTTATGATTTCAGGCTGCAATAAAGTATTTTTAAGGCTTTTTTTCTAAATGTTTATAATTTAAACTGTTCTACAAAATTTGCCTTTTCAGGTTGTAGAGATTAGCAGCTGTGAAGACACGCAAGCTTTGGCACTGCAACTTATACTATCCTTAACAAAATACAATCAACAGAGAATACAAGAGATGGACAATTGTAATGGCTATTCTATGATTCATCGAGTGTTGATCAAACCAAAATGCATTGTTGGATTTTGCATGCTGAAGGTAGAGTGCTCTTTAACCTGATATTTTGGTCAGTGTTAGCACAAGTTCAGAAACTTCTGTAAGTTTTATTCTACATTCGAAGCTGTCTTCACAGAGGTAGAACAGTGGTTTGGAGGAAGTTTGGTGTAGGAGAACTAGTAACTCCTTGATAGGTAAGGGAAGAAAAAAGAAGCATTGGGAGATCCTGATTTCAGAAGAAATGGGGAGGATGCAGCTGCCAGAGCAAGATTTTTGAGCAAGCTTAAACTTGAAAGCAATTAATAAAAATATTTCAGTGCACTTGAAACTTTATTTTTTTCTAAATTGTAGTGGTGTTATAACAAAGAAAGCTTTGTTGTTTATACCACATGCTATAACAAAGAAAGCTTTGTTATAACACCACTACAATTTAGAAAAAAATAAAAAAAAATAAAAAAACCAAAGCTTTGTTATAACACCGAAATAAAAATAAGCTTCTTGAATGCCTCCAGAGGGTTACTAAACTCAGTAATGATTCTCAAAGGTGACCAGGTAGATGTATGCCTTTACTGTTATGACTTTGTCTCTTTAAAGATTTTATTTTTTTTATGTAAGTTAGATAAGAAAAACTACTGCTTTGTGCTTATGACATTAAAAAATATTTCCCCCTCCTCTTCAAGACACTCTTAGAAGGATGCTGCAGTGATGAGATTCTCTATATAAATGAAAATGGACAATTCATGCTTGATGCAGATTCTACTGCAGTCATCCAAGACGTCCAAATATTAGAAAAGCTGCTGCTTGACTGGAAGATATGGTCTAAAGCAAAGGTAAGTCCTTCAATTTTGGAAAAATTGTATCTAAAACTTAATATATAAGAAGAATAAGTACTGTGAGATCTGAAATTAATTTCTCTAATTAAATGTCAGTAGTTACTCAAACTTTCTAAAACGAATGGTCTTTGTTTTTCTCTAACTAGCTGGTAGTAGCGTCAAGTTCCTGTTATCAATGATGCAGATATCCTTAGTATATTAAATTTTGTAAATGCAAATTACTTGAGTTGAATTGATTAAATTTTTAGGGATATTTGTCAAGACTGAGGAAGATCTGCTTCCCTCTGGAGTTAAGCTGTTGAAAATAACCATCTGCTGTTAATAAAGTATGCAAAATGAGTTTTAGACAAGAGGTGATTTTTTGGTAGCTCAATCATAAAAATATGCTTGCTTTTATACGATCATGAATTTTCTGATAGTTTCTAGTTCTGACCTGATCATTTGCAGTTATTTAATCATATTCTTAGGTGTGAAAGTAACTTGTCTTGGTTATGTTCCTAAACTGTTTTGTATGGGGTTTTGGATTTTGGGTTGGGGGTTTTTTGGTGGTGTTTTTGGTGAGGGTTTTTTTTGTTTGCTTATTTTTTATTTTTTCTTTTTTTTATTCTCAGTGTGTAGACTCAAAACTCTTTTTCAAATACATGTTCCTGTTTTGTTTTATTTTTCAGCAAGGTGTTTGGGAAACTCTGTTAGCAGCTCTAGAAATCCTTATCAGAGCCAACCATCACCAGCAGATGTTTAACATTAAGCAGCTGTTGAAAGCTCAAGTGGTACATCACTTCCTGTTAACTTGTCAGGTTCTGCAGGTACTTTCACTCAGAAATCTTACTTTGTGCTTGGCAAATACTCAGTTTTACTTGGGGGTGGGTTGGTGGACACTAAATGCTATGGAAAAAAAACTACTTTAGTAGACTGTCCTCCACTCTTTCAGACCCATTTCATGATCTTCAGCAGACATCCTGTAAACTGATAGGGTTCCTTTCTGTTTACTGCTGGAAAAGAAGGGACAAGGGGCACGAGATTCTAACTGTCTGGTACTATTTAAAAACCTAGGCACCTGGTTACCTGCCCAATCCATACATGAGTGGGAGCTTAAATGAGCTGTGAGTCTTTTTATAAAAGACCTGAGATGTCTTGTACTAGTTGAAGCCCTCATTGCTGAAAAGCATAGATAACATGCAAGTAGGAGAAATTGTCCTGTGTCTTATCAGAGCTAACAGGGCAGCTAGCCTGTAGTTCTCAGTCTGAGCACTCTTCCCAAAATTCTGATCCAGTAGTAGTTTCTTCCATGGCATGGAGATAGCCGTTCTAAAAAGGACTTTGGGAAAGTGCTTCAGCCCTTTGGTAGTCGCTTCTTAGAAACATGATTTTGAAGTGTTTTCCTGCATGTAGTATGTATCTATTTGTGAAAAAATGTACCGTAATCCCTTTTTTCCCCTATACTGTATTTTCTATTTTACATTTCTCTTTGAAAACTTCCTGTAGTCTTTTCATACAGCAGTCTCAGTGAAGATGCTGAAAAGAGGTGAAATTTAGAGAAGTTAGGGTAAGTTAGGAACAAGTTAATCACCATGCTCGCATTAGTGAGGTTTACCACAAGTTTCTTGAAGTCCTGTTCTAAAAATAATTATTCAGTTAACAGATTTTTTTCCAATAGCTATTGTCAAATGCTGTTGAATGCTTGATCAAGCAGAAATTATAATTATCAATGAAATCTCAAATATCTGTTTATAGAAGTAGCTATTGAAGTGGAAATACAGAAGATACAGTGTATGGCACTGTTCAGAAAGTTCTTAATATTTGACATGTTAGTATCAGCAACTATTTCAATTTCTCTACAAATATGAAATATAGTGAATGACTTTCGGCTTTTTTTCAATTGTCTGTTCTATAGCATGGCAATTTAAAATTAAAGAAAAAAGACGGTTTATGTCAAATGAAAAATACAAGTAACTGACAGTTGTACTGCTCTTCCTTTCTAGGAGCATAAAGAAGGGCATCTTGCATCCTTGCCTCGGGAGGTTTGCAGGTCATTTGTGAAAATAATTGAAGAAGTCCTTGGATCTCCCCCAGACCTGGAACTGCTGACACTGGTTTTCAATTTCCTCTTAGCAGTTCACCCTCCCACTAATACATATGTTTGTCACAATCCTACCAACTTCTACTTTTCCCTGCACATAGGTAGATACATCACATTTAACTAGAAATGAATAAGATTAAAATCTAGTCACTAATTAATAGCTCAGTTTTTCACTCTTATAGATTACTATTCTATGAATGTATTATTTGATTGCTACATTGTAATAACTATATATAAAAATTATTGAACTCTTTGGACTTAGTAAAGTAACAGTAGTTCACAGTATTGAGAGACATAGTTAGACTTTGCATGGCTTACTTGAGGTGCTTTCTTCTATCTACAGCCATAGATAGTATCTCTGGTGGCTATGTCTTTAACTGTCTTTAAGGACTGATGCTGCTAAATGGAACGTGTAACATTAGCTGCCTATATGAACCCATTTGCTTGTGGTCAAATCTTAAAGTAAAACATTTAACTTACCTATGATTGAAGATTACTCAGAAACATGTGTACATGGTCCTTTTTCCATCTCTACTTTGTTTCCTGTTACTAAATTCATATAAAAATAGAAGGCCTGAGAAGCATTTTTAACAAATGATCAGTTGCACTGCAAGATGTCATTGACAGGCACCATCAGCACATTGCATGGAAGTTAGTGAAAGTACCTATGCGCTTAGAGGGCTCTAGATCTAGCACAACAGCTATCTTAGATATACCTGTACTAGATGATCACTTTGGTAAAATGAGTGATAGGAGCTTTAAAAATTTGTTCCTGTTATTTTTGAAGAAGGGGAACCTGATAGATGTGTTATTCATGTAGCATTGTTCAACTTTTTGCCATAATTTATGTAAGAGTGGAAAGCATCATCCAAGTTTGAATGTGTTCTCCTTTTGCAGATCCTTATGAAACTCCAGTTTTAGTAATCAGTTTCAAAGGCAGTACAGTTGTTTTTTCTGTATCTGTCCTCTAATATGAAGAGGTGTAAAATTTTGAGCAAGAGTAGAATGTGCTTTATGATGCTTTGAGCCTTAGTAAATGAGACCATTTGACAACAGTCACCTGTTTTCAACATGGCAAAAGTCATTTATTACTGCTTGTATGACTGCAAGGACTGTCTTTAAATACTGTTGCTTTAGGACATCATGATATTTTCAGTGTTCTGAAGTAAACTTTAAAGATATATCACTAAAACAAGTTTTTTCTCAAATGCTTTTCCTGATGTTTGAGTTGAGCACTTCTCATTAGCCTCCAGTGATCAGCTTGAAATGTAACTTGACTACTATGAGTTTCAATATATATGAAGAATGCAAACTCAAAAAGTTCTTTCATAACTTTTTCCCTTCTCTTTTCTTTCTAGATGGCAAAATTTTTCAAGAGAAAGTTGAATCACTTAAGTACCTGAGAAATTCCAGCAGTGGTGGGAAGTCAGTGGACAGCTCTGCATTTATGATTACAACTCCGACTGGATTTATGGCTTTACCACTGG
>JAOEHX010007832.1:0-33695 GCA_025448015.1 Bolborhynchus lineola
AGGATCACCTCCCTCGACCTGCTGGTCACACTCCTTTTGATGCAGCCCAGGATACGGTTGGTTTCTGGGCTGCGAGCGCACACTGCAGCCCCCTCATGTTCATTTTCTCATCGACCAACACCCCCAAGTCCTTCTCCTTGGGCTGCTCTGAATCTCTTCTGTGCCCAACCTGGAGCTGTGCCTGGGATTGCTCCAACTCAGGTTTAGGACCTTGCACTTGGCATGGTTAAACTTCATCGGGTTGGCATCAGCCCACCTCACAAGCTTGTCAAGGTCCCTCTGGATGACATTCCTTCCCTCCAGTGTATCAACCAAACCACTCAGTCTGGTGTCATCAGCAAACTTGCTGAGGGTGCACTCAATCCCACTGTCCATGTCACCGACAAAGATGTTGAAGAAGCCCGGTCCCAACACTGATCCTTGAGGGACACCACTCATTGCTGGTTTCCAGCTGGACATTGAGCTATTAAGCACAACTGTTTGTGTGCAGCCATCCAGCCAGTTCTTTATCCACTGATCCACCTTATCAAAGGTGGGAAGTATGAATTTGAAAATGGAGCAAGGAAGCCAGTGGGAGGAATTCCAAGATTGGTTTAACTGGAAGTAAAAAAAATGTTAATATGGTGTTTTTTTTTTTTTTGTTCTTATGGTAGGAAATGGTTATTTGGAAGCTGGATGGAGAGCCAACTGGATTTGGGTTCTGCAATGGGGATGCAAAGTTGAAAGCTAGAGTGAAATGCAGGGGATGAGGAGAATTCAGAAAAAAATGGTATGTTGTATTCCGTTTATCATGAAGAGGGAATAGATATGTTAGCAGGTGAGGCAAGGTAGTGGCATTGACCATACCAAGTGAGAGGCTGTGAGGCGAAAGAAGGCTGAAAATAGCAGTGGTTTCATCAGGATGAAAGTGGGGGAATCTGTTTCAACAACTATTTGTGTATAATTTACCCACTGTAGTCTCTATCAGAACTACTTTTAATGTGTTACAGATGAGAAGTGTACGGTGTGGCCTCAATAAGTGGGTTTAATTTCTTTTTCTACCTTGGGCAGGTACACATGAAGCCTTTGTAGAATTTGGAAGCATAAACATATGGGAGAATTGCCTTTGCTAGTCTATGAAGATCCTCACTGTGTGTCACTGGCATGGCCTGGGGAAAGACGGGAAGACAACTACTGAGACCTGGCACAACCTGGGAAGCAGGCAGGTTGTTGATGTTAGCTAGATCAGAAAGTGATTTCTGTCTCCGTTCATTGGGAAGGTGAATGCTAATCAAGGATGACATAAAGCTATGTTTGCTTGCTGTAAGAAGGTGACCACATCAGAGAATGGGGCATATTGCAAAAATGCTTCTGTTACAGACTAATCTTTGTTTTCAGCTCACTGGCCATAAAAATCTTCATGGAAACAAAAAATATTCTCACTGTTAGAGAAATTGTGAGCTGTTTGATTTGATTGTGAGATTTGATTTGATTTGATTTTGAACAAATAGCTTGGCTTCACTGCATTCGTATCAACATATACAGCAAGGTTAGGCACTGTCCCAATGGCAGAAGCAGTTAAGATATCTTTATTTCACAATATTAATCTTATTTTGGTGACATTTACCCTCTGAAATGCAGAGCACCTATGTCCGTTATCACTAAATCCATTGTCTCCATACAATTCCTAATACATCCTGGTTTTGCATCAAAAATACTAGTTTGCTGGTGCTTGGATTGTTATTTTCTTACAACAGCACCCCCCAAAACTGTGTGTGTCTCTAGCATAATCTTGGCCTTTAGCATTCTTGCTCTTGAAGCCAAGCTCTCTATTCAGTGCTGGTATCTTGTACCTTCTGAAAGTAGCTAGAATTAGGAAGACAAGATGCTTAGAAAATGTGGAAAAAGAAATTGTTCTTTTTAGAATAGCTATTGTTCTGTGTCCATGGGGATGGGAACATCCCCACAATCTTCTTTGTGTAGAATTGAGCAATTGACCTCACACTGAATTTGACCATTTTCAAGTATCTGTACACATGAACCTGCCTGCTAAGCATGGCAACATGAATTAAACACCTGGAGAGCATAGTGTCAGAGGGGTTGATACACAGCACAAAGTAGCTGTAATATATGTAAGTTTCTTCTGTTGGAACTTGGCTTATTTCTTAGCTGATAAAGGCTATTTTGTGTAGATCTGAAGTATATATCTGCTTTGAGAATAGAGGCTTTAAAAGCCACTTGAAAAATTAGAGAGCACCTGATGTGATTTTTTTTTTTTTTTATTTTTTCTTTTTTTTTTTGGTAAGCTGGTTTAGAAAACAGAGTTTGCAGTCGAAAAAGCAGCTGTTTATATATATAGATAGATAGCTACAAAATTCACTGTTATGCAGTGAACCTTCTTTCTAACTTGGGAGTTCATGCATATGGATTAGATGGTGGCAGATGACTTCATGTGCCAGCTCTTCTGTGCCTCATTATTTGTGAGTTGCAGCAGCTCATGTCACTTGCAGATCCAAGAGTCAGTGTAGCTTTTGCTCAACAAAATTGCTGGAGCCTTATTTGTCTCCTACCTGAAACCTAATGAGTAGCAAAGAGACAGATAGATATGTATTATTTTTTTTCCATCTATGAAGCAGTAATTTAATTTTCAGTACTACATATGTATTATCTTTCTGGCAATTTGCAGCATGCTAATTGAGAATAGAGTCTTTTTCCCACATTTCCATTTTCAAGGACCCTGGAGTCCACAGTCTATTAAACTGTGTTTGTAGCTGTATGAATGCAGCTACTTCATTAGCACAAAGTGTTTAGAATACTGTGTGAAAGGTCAAGTATTACAAGGCTTTCCTGATAGCATTTCAGGAAGGATGAATTTTGTTTGGAGAGGGAGAGAGAGAGAAAGGGATTGAACTTAAAGTGAGTCTTTAAATGATGAGTTTATATCCCCAGCTGTGGAACATTCATGTAGAACATGTTGGATAAGTAGGCTGCTCTTATAATACATCCTGTACAAGCAGGTGCTGCAATGCGTTAAATGTACAGGCCAGATCACTGTTCTCTGTCAGAAGGCATGCTGACCAAGCAAGCTGCGTAAGTGAATGTCATCTATACAGATGATCCTAACAATTGGTTGTTTAGAGCTGCAGTTTTTCCACTTCCAAATGCACTTCCCTGACATAAGAAGCTTTATCTGTTGTGATCTGAGAGAGGTCAAAGAATCAAAAAATGCTCCAAATTAAATTCAATATGCTGCATAGAGCCTTATTTAAGATGGTCAGAGCGCAATGTAAGTTTAGGTGCTGCTTCAAGTACTGGTTGGGAATTTTGTGGTGTGGAAGAACAGCAACGATTTTCCTTCACATTCTTTGTAACTCTAGAATCTGACTGATGTAAGTCACTTCTAGGTGCAGGTGACACCTGATTCTTTTCAAAAACAAAACAATACCTCCTCTTCAGTGTGGCCTGCCCCTCTACTCTGCTCTCATGAGACCTCACTTGGAGTACTGTCTGCAGTTCTGGTGTCCTCAATGTAAAAAGGACATGAAACTGTTGGAACAAGTCCAAAGAAGGGCCACGAGGATGATCATGGGACTGGAGCACCTCCCGTATGAAGATAGGATGAGAAAGTTGGGGCTTTTGAGCCTGGAGAAGAGAAGGCTGCATGGAGACCTCATAGCAGCCTTCCAGTATCTGAAGGGGGCCTATAAGGATGGTAGGGAGGGACTCTTCCTTAGGGACTGTAGTGATAGGACAAGGGGTAACGGGTTCAGACGTAAACAGAAGAAGTTTAGATTGGACGTGAGGAAGAAATTCTTTACTGTAAGGGTGGTGAGGCACTGGAATGGGCTGCCCAGTGAATGCTCCATTGCTGGTGGTGTTCAAGGCTGGGTTGGACATAGCCTTGGGTGGCATGGTTTAGTGTGAGGTGTCCCTGTCCATGTCAGGGGGGTTGGAACTGGATGATCTTAAGGTCCTTTCCAACCCTGACTCTTCTATGATTCTAAGAGTCCCAGGCTACAGAGTATCTTGAACGCTTGGGTATGGCATTTTCTTTAAGTCCTTGGCTTTGGTTGTTTCAGGATAAAAACACTTGGTGGGCAAACAGTCTTGGTGGTTGTGCTGAAGGCTGTTCTTATTTCTTCAGACTTTAAAGTAGAATTTCCATCTTGATTCTGAGGCAAGTTTTCACAGGAACTCGATAGTTTTTGAGGAAAGCTTTGTTTGATCATCAGAAAACGACCCAGAATGCCTTTTGGCTTCATTTCAAGTATGTAGAAAATACCAGGCTTTGGCTTTCTGCTGTTACTGAGTTGACTCTTGTGTCTAAGCAAACGTAGGCTTACTCTGCAGAGCTGAAGAAACTATTGACAGGTTGGAGGACAGCAGGAAACCACTGGGTGGCATCTGAGACTAAGCAACAGCTCAGCAAGTGGCATTGCTTCGTTGTGCTCACAACAGGTACAGGGAAAGAGAACTGACAAAATGCACACAAGCTCCTTGCCAATGTCTTCTAGTGGATTTGTGAGGAAGTGAAAAAGCAGATGGGAGGGAAAGGATTACTGTCGACCCAAGTATTCTGTGGCCCAGCTTGAAATGCTACTCTAAGATTGCATTGAGGGGCAACATAAACTAATGCATAGTTATGGGGTGTTTTTTGAATAACATCTGTGTCGAAAAGCAGCATATGCTTTTAACTATTGTCCTCATTTTCTATTTTCTTCTTAACTAAAAGGTAAACTGTTTGCTACTTTAAAGAAGGTGAAATAGGAGAAAGATCTTTAATTATTTATTTTCCCTTCTCTGGTGTACTGAAAACTTAAATACTGGCCTTCTTCTTCAAGAAGGTAGTAGTGTATTCTCATTTTCCTGCTGTGTGTGTGTCTCCTGCTCTGTGATGAGGTTCTGTTGGTACTTGAGGATTATAGCTTTAACAAAAAAAAGTGAAAAATTCTCTAAGTTGCAGTGGGGTTTTCTCTGATGGAACAGCTCTGCATTCACCTCATGCTTAGTTTGCTAGATTGGTTTCAATTAGGCTTTCCTTAATTTCTATCAGTAATACTTGTGCTACACTTGACTCTGAAGTTCATTACTTGAGGTCTCTGCACAGGTATAGTGCCAGCAAATTCCTAGCTCAGTTGCACACCATGAATCAGGGAGGTGAGGTGTGTGGCTGCAGCTCTGGGGGGGACTCAAATGAGAGCCACATGTTGTTGTTGTCCCCCTCTTGCTCTCCGTGCCATGGGGTTGACTGGAGCACCTAGCATATGATTCTTTAGTTGTGTTAAAGCTGCCTCTGTAACTTACAATGAACTTCCTCAACATATCATTGTGGTAACATCTACTTCTTCAGTGAATCAAACCAAGCCAACCCCAGAGCAGCATCTGGCCGATGAGCAGCAGTCAGCTTGTTGTAATGTCAGTAAATAAAGCCAGTTATTCTCTTCCTAGTATCAATGAATAATCTAATTTTCCGCTATATTGAGGAATATTGTGAATTGGCTGAAACTGAAGAGTGGGGACTGTGTGGCTGGTTAACAACAGCTGCCTGGAGACTTGAGTTTTGGCAGGAATAACACCTTTTTAAGACCACCCAAATTCCTAGATGACAGCAATCAGAAATCAAATAGGCAGCGCTAGCCACTGAAAAAGGGTGGTGTTACAAAAAAATTGTTTGCTTTGTATTTTGAAACTGTTTATGGTGTAAAATTATTTTCTAAAGCAGGCAAGTGGGGGACAGTGTCAATGAGTTTGTGTTCTGTGCAGGTAGAGCCTTTGATGTGCATACATTCTTCTTCTTCTGGAAATGTAATTTATTGCTAAGACTATTCTCTGATTCAAAAAGAGCATGGAAATCATTCGCTTTGGGCCTGATGCTTTGCCATTTGTTTGCTTTCATGGTCAGAGTAAAGCTTATCTGCCATGTGCTAACCCTTCTTCTCTCCATGCTGCAAATTAAAGTAATTAGCAAACAAAAGCCAGCTTGTAGACTTTCCATTGAAACTGCAAAAGTACAAACAGAGAAAGAAGCATCAAGGCACTTTTTACTTCTTGTTTAAACATTAAAAATGTCATTGATCATTTTACAGAGTTAATCTTGGAAGGATTAAAAAAACTATCTAATAGCAGAAGGTGTGAAAGGGTAGGCAGTGAAAAACCATTAGGGTGGATGTTAATGCAAGTGCTCTGGTTGTCACTGGTAGTGATTCGAGCAAACAAGGCACTTTGCTGTAGCTCGGCTGAAGAATATTTCTATAATACAGAGAAATGAAGTGTGTAGCATAGTAAATGCACTCTAAAGAGCCATTTTTCTGGAAGCCAGTTTGTTTGTATCATAGTCCATTGTTAAGCAAAGTTTGGCTGCATCTTCCTGTATTTTTATGCTGGGACTTCCCCTTTGCTGTGAGCTACAGCAATGTGTGGTTCCTGTTGGTAGATGAAACTTTCCAGGAAGGCGTAGATGTTAAAGAAAGCAAGTTGCTTCTTTGCTTATGTGGAGTTTGCTTGAAATAGCAGCCCAGAAAGTAGGTTGATTGCTCCTCTAGTAATGATTTGGGTTCAAATTTGTTTGGGAGAAAAATGGTTTTATTTTCTCCCTTCCTGCCCTCTGTGCCCCATTAGGAATTGAGAGCTTTGTGGATAGCTTTTTATGGTAGATCAAAACCAGACAGAGTGTTTAAAGGGTACTTCTCTTGCACAGTGACTTGTTTTGCTTTCTCTACTTCATTATAGGCATCTGTACTGCTGTCCTTCATTTTATCTAATTTTTTACTTGCAGTCCAGTCTTTTAGTGCCTCTTATTCCTTTCTTAAAAGGATTTACAGGCAGAGGCATGCTGAGCTCCTGCATCATGTTACAAAGAGCAGACCCTGCAAAACTTATGGCCTCCCTTTCTACCGAGAGCTGGCTAGATGTTCAAGTGCCTGAAATGAGTTAGAGCTGCACTATCTGCGTTGGTCACAGCAGGTGTAGGAAACAAGTGAATAGGGTGTGCTGGCTTCATGTGCTCTTACACCCTCTTTTGGGTTCTGTGTTGGGCTGTAGAGATGGATCTGTCTGAGAAGGCTCATTTATTTGGCTCATGACAGACTGATTCATGAGCCCCACAAGCCAGGATAAATGGCAAATGTAAATCCGTCATCAGTGGTCCTAAAGATGGGGTTTCTCCCAAGATAGTGCATATTGCTATTTCTTTCAGAGCACACATCACTGATGAAGCTCTGAAAACCTGAGTGTGGAGAGAGAACAGCACTGGTACTTTCTCCATGAATAAAGCATGTTTTTATGCAGTAACTGGTTTTATGCCTTGACTGGGGTTGAACTTGTTTTTACAGGTCAGGCTCTTACAAATGTCATAAACATGGAAATCTGTGCACAATTTCTATGTAACTACATAAGTAACCTAATTACCAGTCCAGATTTTCCCCACTTTCTTTTGACATTAAAGGCTGCTATGAAATACAGCCATTTTTCAGTGAATAAAACTTCTTATTATATTTGTACTTGATGTTAAATGAGTCATGCAGTCAAGCAGTGGATAAGTTTGGGAGAAAGCAAAACTATTTCTCTATGGTGTCATCCCTATCTTCATTATATGAGTCACGACACAAAAAACCCCCATGAAACTAACACCAGCTCTGCAGCAGGGATCCTTCATTGGGAATAGAAATGTAGAAAACAATCCTACCCCACCGAGTTACAATCTTAAATATTGCTGTGAGTGTAAACATCTTAAAATCATCCTTTCCTAAGCTGCAGCTCAAACAATCTGTGGTCCAGAAATGGTTGGGTTTGGTTTTTCTTCCCCAGCTCATCTCTGCTGATGAAATTTTCAGGATTTTGGATCTGTCCAACCTCTGTTCAGTGATGTTTTGTTTTGTGGAAGAGTTTTTTCGAGTTACTACTTTTTGATGGGAGATACTGGGAATAAAGCATTGAGATTAAAAACGAGTGTGAGCCAAAATATTCTTCAGGTAGTTTAAACTGCCTCACCTCCCTCTCTTGAAGGTTGCTTCAGAAACAGTGTACTTTCCTCCTCTAATCTTTACAGCGGATCAGCAAAGCTGCAGTGGTTCACAGGGCGGGATGCATCAGGACGGGAAGCCTTTGCAGAGGTTAAGTAGAGTTAAAATGATAACCTTAGGTGTGAAGGGAGACAAGTAACTGTTACAGGCAAAATGGGAATAAAACTGCAATAAGGTTACAGTTTGGGGAGGGCGGTGGGAACAGTAACAAAAGTCTGGTTTGGAATGCTCAAGGTGGTTCACTTGGCAGGGAAAGCTCCCTTCAGAATTGTACCTGAGGTGTCTCAGTGGTACCTGCTCTGATCTGCAGGGAGACTGTTAAGATTAGCACCTGACTCTACAGTCCATTTTCCCGTCAGTTTTCATGAGGCTGTTTTCAGGGAGATGGTGTCTTGGTGTGCATCTTCGCCTCTTCCTTTTCCCTACATACATCTGAATACCCTTGCCAGTGTATCAGAGAGTGTTGCAGGAATGGCTCTGCTTTGGGGTGCTGTTACAGCCCTGGATGTGGAATGCCATTCCTGCCACCTGGTCTCAGCTCACCCTTGGCCCTAAAGAGAAATGCAAGGAAACTCTGGGTTCTGTGCTTCTGTTTTTAAGCCTGGTAAATTGCCCATGCTTGAATTTCATGAAGGAAAACTGCCCTAGTCCCTTTTGCACTGCCAGCTCTGAGATGCTGATTTCTTTGTTTCTCTCTGTATCATACACCTATTAAGGAGATGTGAGGACATCCTCGAATAAGAAAAAATCACATTAGGTGAAGTGTTAACAGAAGGGCGGCCCTGTTTTGGGGTGTGCGTTTCCTGGCATACTCAGATGTTCTCTGAAATCCTTTGTGTAGCTTCAGATCTCTTTCTTGCTGGCTTTTTTTGTGACCCCAAGTTTAATTAGGATGTTTGTTTTAGCATCTAAATTTTTAGCAATGTTAATTTCCCTTGGGCATGGTTTGTTGAAGCCATCTCCTGTCTAGCTGGTAAACAGAAGCGTTAATGAAGTGTTAATGATTGCTCTAGTATATTTAACTTGGCAATAAGCAAATAGCTTAGTCTGAAATAAATGCTGCTATTCCCCGGAGCAGTGTGTATGAGGGTGGGGAAGGGGCTTGGGAAGGGTCTAAAAGGATGATATGCAGCCCTTGCTCTATAGATTTTCATTTTACAGAGCAGTTTTGTATATACTTGCCATGCTTGATGCTGCATGTTGCAGATACATGTAGCCTGCATGTGCATATGAGTATTGTCAGTAACTCATGACTAGGAAATGCTGTCACAGTGAGAGCCAAGTTGATGGTGAGTTTGTGCTGCTGAGGTGCAATTTGGGAGATATTATGATAGCGGGTTGGCACACAAATGGAAAATGGGGGCAAAACCAGTCTGAATTACCAAAATGAGGTTGTTCCAGAAAATACTGCTGCCACTTTTACATTTGAATTAAAATCACGTTTATCTGGATGTCACTTAGACTTGTACTGTGCCAAAAGAGACATGGATGACAGGGACTTATTACAGGAAGTCTTAGGCCAGGAGGGAGGGAACAAGGAGAGAACGAGTCGAACTTTCTACTATCGACTCTTAGTTTTAAGGCATGTATTTCTGTAGGAGAAATACTGCAAGAAGATGGACTGTATGAGTTAAATCTGCTGGTGACCAAGTTAAATAAAAACTAGTGTCATTGCAGACAAGTACAGAGAAGTCACACAAAGGGTCTCTGCTCTGAAGCCTTGAAAAGAACCTTCACCTAGTCCAGGGCCATGAACTTTGCGATGAATGATAGGAGCTCCTGCTTGGAGCAAATACTGTAATTTTTCAGAACTGGGTATGGTTAAAGAGAAGTGAAAGTGGCTTTAATGCCTTTGTAAACAGTGATTAAAGCTGGTCCTCAATACAAACAGCAACCAGTTCAGAGGATACTTGTAGGAATGGAGGAGGTTGTCTGATTTGGGCTCTGAATTATGGGGAGGTGATGCAACTTGGCTACCACTGCTTCTTTCAGAGAAAGGATAACTTTTTCCATAAACATAATATTGAGTGTCGGGGCTCAGGGACTCTGTAGGACAATAGCATGATTTTATTCTGTGGCTTTTTGTGACATGATGCCCTTTTTGGAACAAAATCAGTGCATGAGCTGGTTCTTGTACCTAGTGGACTTGAATATAAACCTCATAGCATCTTCAGAAGCGTTCCTGGAGACCATGAGTGAGTACCACATAGACTGTTAGTGGCTCACCCTGAAAAAGCTCTGAGCTAACATACAGCCAAGTTAACCAAATACTATGGTGATAAATCCATAAATGTTTACAGGTTGGGGAGAAAAAAGTGGCAAATGCATATTCACACAAAGCTTTAAAGGGGTGGTGTGTTTCTAAGAAGTTACACTAAAAGGATGGCATGTGGGGTGATTTTAGCTCTTATTGATTTTCTCCTGCAAGCATTTCCCCTGAAATGCATTGCTCTGAGTACCTGGATGTGTTGGGTGGTTTGCAGGTGTGGTGGCCTATGTCTGAGGTCTAAAATCAGAATGTTTTGAAGGGGTTGTCTTGCCTTTCTTTTCAGTATGGCCGAAGTGTAATGATGAGAATGGTCTTTCTGCATTGTTTCTTAAAGTCTGTCTACTTTACCAAAAATAATTTAAATATCACAACATTCTTCTTGGTTTAGTATCATAGAACCACAGAATGGTTTGGATGGAAGGGGCATTTAGTTCCAACCCCCTGCCATAGGCAGGGGACACCTTCCACTAGACCAGGTTGCTCAAAGCCTAGTCTAACCTGGCCTTGAAAATATGCAGCTCTTAAAAAAGCTGCCAATTTCTAAAGATAATGTCTCCAAACCTCCAATAGTGCATCTTCTTTGGCATGTATGGAGATTACTCAACATTATAATTAAAACAAGTTGAAGATTTCCAGGTATATATTTGCAAGCTGGTGAGCAACAATTTGTGTAGAGGTGCTGGTTTTCCATCGGAGAGCAATAGAGCAGAAATACAGAATGGGTAAATGTTTGCAGGAGGAAGGTAAACTTGTTTGTGATGAGTGCTTATGAGTTGGATGGTGAGGACAGCTAGCATATGTCATACAATCATAGAATCAACTAGGTTGGAAAAGACCTTTAAGATTATCAAGTCCAACCATTACAGAAAATATTATTTCTGTTCTCTGTGCAATTTGTGTAATGTCTTAGCTCGGTGCATCAGAGCCTTAATTCACATACAGTAACTCTGCCTTGCATTGCTTCATGCTGGAAAAATAGACCTTTACCAGTGAGCTAGAATGAACAGATGCAGTTGCAAATAGCTAGCAGATGTTAGAAGCAAGCGAGCAGGAATCAGTTTGAGGAGCCTGGCGGGGGGAGTCAGCCCTCCCTGGAGTCAGGAGATGGGAAGAAGCTGAGGAAGTTTTCGCTGAAGAGATGGCAAACAATGCTGGAATGACACTTTTAGCTTAGCTGAATGAGGTCCCATTAAATTTGAGAAATATCTTCTATTGCCTGTGCATCTTTTTTTTTTTCTTTTTAGGAAAAAGGGAGAGTGGAAGTCTCTTGTGCTGGTGGTTTGGCAGTCCAGGTGAGGCTGCTGTCTTAGATATACATTTAAGGCATAAGAATGGCCAATAATTATTCTTCTTGGTTTCCAGGAGCTGTCTAATAATTAAAAATAAAATGGTGGCTTTTCTGTTACATCTTTGCAGAACTGGAGTGAGTAGGAGAAGAAGATAAATAAGAAAAGGGCCATGTGTGAAGACAGTGGCAAGAAAAACATAATCAGTCCCAACTTTTCTCTGGAGCTCTGAAAGAGCTGATTGGTCCTACCCATCAGTTCTGCAGAAATTTAAGCAATCTCTACAAGGGGGGTAGGCTACTGAATTAAAAGCTCAAAATTACTGTTGTGGGGAAGGTGCTTCCAGTGATGCAGCTTACCTGCTTTGTTATTTTGTGTAAGGTTTTACATACGAAGAAACTTGGTGATTTAAGAAATCTATCCTTCGGTCTACTTGTGAGGCCATGCTGTGCTGCTGTGCTGTTCCGCCTCTTGGAAACAAGATGTTACAAAGAATCAATTACTCTTCTTTAAAAAACAAAACGCAGACCTCCGATGTTAATTAGGAAGCTCTTGCTGGGGAAAGTCAAAGTGCAGAATGGACTTTAAAGCGGGTAGTTTGCCTCTGTGCTATTAAATACAAGTGAATTGGGGAGTGGGCGGAAAAGGCATTGTCAACTGTGCTTGGGAGCCAAAGCTCCCGAAGTTGTTACAGGAAGAGGTGACTTGGAGCAAGGGAGTCGTAACTCCCCGCAGATGACAGCAGGAATCCTGGAACAGCTGAGGTTGAAAGGCATCTCTGGAGATCATCTAATGCAAAGATTAACCTCCAAGCAAAGTCAGTTAGAGTTTTCTTCAGGGCTGTGTCCATTTGGGTATTGTCCATCTTTAAGGACAGAGGTTCCACAGCCTCACTGGGCAGCCTGTTCAGTGTTCTGTCACCCTTAGATTTTATGGTTTTTTTTTTTTTGTTTCTTTTTCAGTACAGAATTTCTTGTATTTCAGTTCATGACCATCTTGTCCTCTCACTGGACACCACTGAGAATAGTCTGGCTCCCTCTTTACTAAGTGTTGTTGGTCCTTCTATTTTTATATACTCATTGATCCTCACGAGCTGCCTTTTCTCCAGGCTGAGCAAGCCCAGCTTTCTCAGCCCGGCTCTCTCCTCATGTGTCTGAGGCTCCAAGACCCTCATATCTGTAGCAATATGCAGGCCTCACTCCGTTATGTCCATGTCTCTCAGAACTAGACCTGACACTGAAGATGTTTCACCTGTGCTGAGCAGAGGGGAAGGATCACCTCTTTTGACCTCCTGGTGAGTCAAAAGAGGAATACATGCAGTGATACAGGATAGGTCTCTTCATGCCACCAGGTTCCTGCCCCAACTTGGAGGAGTGTGGTGCCTGAATTCTTCTTAGATGTCCCTGCAAACATGAATGGCAGGTGAAGTGGATCTGTCTTTGCAGCTCCCCAAAAGGTGCATAATCTCCAGAAAGAGATATTATTTAGTTTATTACAGTCTGTGCTGATCTCCTGAGTTTGCTGGCTCTCGTGAATCGCCTTGCCTTCCGTGCACCTTGTATAGGAAGGGAACCTAACTGGGGGGGGTTGAGTGACTCTATTTTGGGGTCTGGCCATACCCTGGAGGGCAAGTTTCCCACATTCAAGGAAGTGCTAAAGGCCTTCTATATGTCATGGCATTATTTTTAAGGTATATTGTTTAAATGAGCTCAGAGGAGAGAATAATGTCCACCGTGCAAGTATATATATTGGAGAAGATAAAGGTGTACAAAGAATATTGAACCAAGGTGAACTGGACTTGCACTGCAGCCCTTGCTGGGGCTGAGAATCTTCTACTCATGAGCACTCTTATAAATGGTAGTGTGGTATTTGACTGGAGGTTAGGAATTGTAAATAGAGAGGGAAAGAGAGACTGATGATCAATATTATGCTTGCCATCAGTTAAAACCAGTCAGTAGAAATAGAA
The DNA here is from genome assembly GCA_025448015.1 of Bolborhynchus lineola. NCBI lineage: Eukaryota > Metazoa > Chordata > Aves > Psittaciformes > Psittacidae > Bolborhynchus > Bolborhynchus lineola. The sequence goes on from JAOEHX010007832.1 coordinate 13,522, forward strand.
GAGAGCGCTATCTAAAGTCAGCTTTACTTTATTGTTAAAATAGGAGAAAATACTTAAATCCAGAGGATATACTGATGGTGGTTTATTTTTATTAATGAGAAGGCAGGGATATTATTCCTGCAGCAGGATCTAACATGAGCCTAGCTTCAGCAGTGGTATTTCATTTACAGCCAAAACTCCATTGTATATCTCCTAAGTAATTGAATTGACACTACTGGTCCTTACTTCATGGAAAGAAAATCCTATGCAAACCTCTGGGGGAGAACATATTAAAGGGTTTGGCATTAGATCTATACTGAGTCTAGCCCAGCTGCCCTGTGTTGACTTGTAGGTGTGGCTGGTGTTAAGCTGTTTAGCAGGGTTTTACCGTCACTTTATTGTAGTTGATGTTACAGATTCCTGATCCCATGCTATTTAGTGCTGTCTGTAACAGTAGCTTGATCCAGTATGATCTGTGAACTCCAGGTGATTTTAATGAGATTGTCAGTATTCTTAAAAGCAGAGAGTAGTTTCCAGAGCACAGTTAAATGCAACTACATCTCCTGTAGGAGCTATGTCTCTCAGTGTGACTGCTTACCTGTAGGCTGGGACTTCACAAGCTCTCAGGAGTGTAGGGGCTGGGTGTTCCATACTGTGTAAACCCCACTGTAAGTACTGTCCCCTGTGGGGTGGTAAGGAGAGTCATGGGCGTGGGAGATGCTACCACTTCCTTGGAGTCACTGTTGAAAGGCCTGTGCAGCCTGACAGAGCAATTTCCTTCATTTAGGAGCAGACCTCTTTTCCACTTCCCAGCAGCAGTCTCACACAGAAAACATCCTTGCTATAACTAGTAATGCAGCATTTTTTTTTGAGTGGAGCTTTCCTATGGCATTTACAGTTCAAGCACAAAATAGTTTTCTTCCAGAGCTCTTACTTTCTGTAACTAGCTTTGCAGGTGCTGGTGAAGAGGTGTTTTGTAAAAGGTGTTTTGTAACATCTTTCTCTTTGTGGGATGACAGCAGTTTTGTGCACTTAGCTTTGCAACAGCAGAGAGGAATTTGTCTGTAGTACATGAGTGGTGGCAAAGCAAATGGTACACAAAAATAGCCAATCTTGTTCAGACTGTCCTGCACCTTCTTTTCCCTTCCAATAAAGTTCAGTTGAAATATCTCACTCCTAAAGGTAGAAGTTATTGAATAAGTTGTCTTTGTCTGTGATGGAATAAAAACTCAGTTGTTAATCCAAGTGAAAGACTGTAGGCTGGCATATTGATAGTTTCAGTATGTTACTTGATTTCCAAGTGTATGAGCAGCAACTTGTAACTAAATGTTTTCCAGGGTTCTGTGCTGTGTGTTCAGCTAAAACTTGCATCCGGGCTCTGTGCTATATTGGTTACCTCAAGCTGTGGGAAGAGAAGGATTTGATTACTGGTTGCATGTAGTAATACACGAGGTAATCCTGATAGCTTGGTTTTGTCTTGTGTAAAACTGGCAACAATTTTATTGCTGTCAGCTTCTGTACTTCTGTACTTTGACAGAACACTTTTAAGGGATCACAAACAACAAAATTAAACTTCATAGAAAATCTAGGTTTTATGTTTCTGTGTCCTTAACCATGTTATTGCAAAGGTTGGACCAGGTGATCCCTGAGATACCTTCCAACCTGGTGTTCTGTGAAAACTGAACACGTGTTCAGTGTATCTAAGTGTAATTTTTGTCTCCAGTTGTTAAGATATACCTTTGGGGAAAACCAGGTACCCAAACCACTTTTCCCACATTTCCATTTTATCTCTTATCTATTGGTGACTCTTATTAGCATGTAAAATGTGACAGTGCTGTCACCAGTGTCTTGAGCAAAGACAAGCTTTTACTGCAGCAACAACACGTGTGACTGTGTGATAAATTTTGTGCTTATTAATTGAGCAGAGACTGGAGCTGAGGATAAAGCCCACTGTGTTTATATAGAATTGCCCTGTCTGTAACAGATCTGAGTAATGCCAGTCACTCATTCTGTCCTCACAAAGGTTACCATTTCCTTGGTTACACTGATTCACATGTGAACCCTTCCTGAAACATCATCTGTGAAATTAAATCAGGCTTTAAAAAACAAAAAATCAAAATCAAACCAAGCAAATTTTCTTCCTCCTATTCTATTCCAATGAAAAACTATTCAAAGACAATACTGTTTTGTTATTATCCACATAATAAACAAGAAAAGCTAGATACGGTTTAAAAGTTAGCTAAATACTTCTGACGGTTGATCTGCCAATATGGTAACTCCTGGTAGGACACAAGGATGGTGCTGGGAAAAGTAGTTAGGTAACATTGGTGACAATTTACAGCAGTCCCCCTGTTGAGAAAACAGTTCATGTAACCTACGCCTTTGGTATCAGTAAGGCTGCATTTAAAAGAAAAAACATATAATAATACCCACCCCCCCAAACCAAACCAACACAAATTCCCACCCCAAAAAACCATTTTAGGCCAGCTGAAAATTTCCTTCCAGGTAGGGAGGTATTTTGGATGTTTGGTATCCCTGGGATCTTCAGGTGGATGAAGTCTTCCCTTGTAGGAAAAAAAAGGATTAAGGGTCATTGTAGTTGGTTAAATATAGAACAGGAGATAGGGTTCTCTAACCTTGCACTGGGAATAAAGTATGAGTGTCAGGGAAGTATAGAAGTTCTTGCCTTTCTCTTTTGGTCTCACCCTAAGGAGTTTAGGCTGAAAGATTGAGTACCAGGGACAAAAATTTCTACTACACGATGTGTTATTAGGGTTGGAGTTTGTTTCATACAGATATAGTAGCTTTGATTCTGGAGAGCACAGGCTAATGTAGAAACAAAGGAAGAAACATTGAAGATGTCTGCACAGCTAATCAGCCTTCAGGTTCATCCTTTAGGAAATGCTAGTGCAAATTTGAAGCTCTCCTTTTGGAGCAGAGAGAATGAAAAACATCAGAGGTAGCCATAGCTCTTCTTTCTGTTTTTTTTTTAATTCAATTTTGTTCTATCTCACAGTATACTAATATCAGATTGCATGTCATTTCTAGAAAAACTGAAGCTTTTTAGCGCGTCTTTTTTGCATCCCTGTATTTGCTGTCATTTTGGAAATGGAAGGAAAATCAAAGTCCAAAGGAAATGGATTTTGTGCCTCTCCCTGGTAATTTTCTGGCCCTTATTTAATTTTAAATTGCATACTATAGATAAAATAATTTGTGACTTGTTTCTTCTCTATGAGAACAAAAATTTCATAGTAATATTTAAGATGTAGCTGTGTTCTATGATTAAAGATTGATTGTCATTCTGCAATTAGGAAAGGTACCAAGCACAGTCTGCATTCAGAGAAACGAAGGAAGATATTAGTGAAAGCTGCAGTATTTCAGAAATGGGTGTATTGATGCATTATGAAACAAAGGCGCCTTCTTGTAAACAGAAGAGTCAGGAAACTGGAGCGTAACTTGGTCTTTTCAGTAGGCTTCTGAAGAGACTTGACAATTTATTTTATTTTTGCCTTTCGAAGGTTAACACTGATGGCCAGAAAGATGCAGGTTAAGAAGATTAAATCCTGGCTTAATCTTTCTGTAAGTCTTTACCAGTGACTGCAGTGGCATCAAGATTGTAACTCTGTTCTTACAGAGCTTTTCCTAAAATGAGTTAAAATATAGGGAGTATTGATTATCAGTAGAATAATACACTATCAAGTCATTCTGGGTTGCCTAGTTATTGGTAAGCATTTCACTGAAGCATTAGTGACTGCTCTACTGTAGTGCTTTTTCTAGTCTCATGGAGGTTCATGCTGTATTTGCCATCAAGTCTAGGTAGGAATCCTTATTTTCCATAAGGGTTTGATCTTGGGTGATAGCTTGAGGGATCTCAAACTAAACAAAGGTATTGAAACACTTAAGCATAATTACTATGTAGAGTAAGTTTTTTGATTGTGAACATCAAGCTTTTAATTTGCCTTTATGATGCTTTTTAAGAATAAATAAATTGGAAATACATTAATACTTCTTAAAATATTAAAGTCCTGACTAAGGGAGTGCTGGGACATTTCTGTGCTGTACAGACATGATGTTGGTTACAGAAGTATAAAACTTCTCCTTAAAAGCTGCACATGAACTTTTTTAATGAGAGTATATTAAATTCTAGTTTATTAAATTCTGATATATTTTGAAGAACAGTTTTTCAGCATTCTTAAGGTTTGTAAAGCTGTTAGAAATAACCCATGTAACATATATCTTTTGGACCTTTAAAAACAACAGTGTTTGCTGTCCTGAAGCTTCCCGGCTTGGCTGTTTCAGCGTGCTCTGCATGAAGTTGAGCAAGTATAGTAGCAGGAGAGGGTATCAACCTGCTGAAGTTCGGAGCTCCACAAGAAATCTATCCATTTATTTTGGCCAAAATGTCACCTGATGAGTTCAGAGTGCTAAATAAGGGCAATCTGGCAAGATAAAGAATTGGATTGATGCTCCTGAGGAGTTTGAGTGCCAAAGTAAACTGCCAGTATTTCTCAAGACCAGGAACCTAATGTACCATAATTACAGATTTAGTCTTATTTTGGATTCTTGATGCTGTTAATACTGTGTAGCTGTGGCCAAGGGAAAAAGCAATTTGGTGTGCTGCTGTAGGTTTCTTTTACTGATTATATTTTCGCTTTCGCAAAAACTGCCTACTCCTTAATATTTTTTCTTGTGCTCTTCTTTTTCCTTGAGGCTTCATTGAGACAAATGAGCACAATACAAAAATACCCTTTGGATGTGATCAAATAATTGTTTGATGGGACTAAGTCTGAATCAGTAATGCTACAATTGTGTAGACGTAGCCTTCCCCTCCTGAGCTTCAAGGAGTGCTGAAATTCAATGGCTTATTAAGAGTGCTTTGGTCTTGTCTTACTTAATCTGTGGCAACGTGTGGGCCTTTAAAAGAGCTAAAAGGGCTTGTCTTTGGTTCTTTGAAGGAGGTGTCATCATTACTCAAAGAGAAGAGTCTGCTTTTGAGTTGAACTTTCAGCATTCATTCCATAAAAGAATTCCCCCAACACAGTAATTTCTGTAAAAGGAGCTACCCAGAAGGGTGGATTTTTTCCAGATGCAGCATATTTTGTGCACAGGAGTAAACTATAGAGAGAGTAATATAATTTATTCATCATTACAGGGACTCTTAAAGTTATGATGACATCCTGCCTGGAAAATCTGATCTGAAGTTTCAGTACCCGCCATTTCTATCCTGAGAGAGCAGCAAACTCTGATGAGAGGACAAACAACCTGTTAAGGAGCATTTTTTTTTTGTTTTCTTGGCAACCAGTTTAAGACTCCTATGGGTTTTTAAAGAGATTTGTGGGATCCAGCTTTTAGGCAAACTGGACATGGACACTATCTGAGTTGTCATCTTAGCTGAGGACTGCATATTTATATCACATGCTGGGTCAAAATTTGGTTATAGTCATACAAAAGATAGCTGAAAATAAAACCAATGACTTAACTCTGTGTTTCTATAAATGGTCACTTGTAAAAGGGTCCTGAAACAGAAAATATGGGTCTAACTGCATTAAATGTAGTTTCCTGGAAGATTATGGAGGCATGTGGGTTAATGCAGTGATGAAGAAACAATGGACCATTTCCCAGGAGCTCTTCTTCGTTTAGATGCATTTTTAGTAGATCAAAGTGTTTCTGACTTTGCTCCCATATGCTGTGTAACTCAAAGCTGTGTTTAGATCTTAAGATACTTATAAAATATTTCTCTTGTGTACTTGTGCTTTTACATCTTCTCTTTTACCCAGTGTGTATGATCTGAGCTGGATATTACTGGTTTGGCATCCCAGGTGTACCTGGATTTCAGCTAATGCTCACTCGACACCGAGTGCTCTGAGTAGGGAGGCACTGTTACAGGGGTTTGGAAATCTCTGCTAAGAGTTGGGGGGTTTTCTGTAAATGTAGAGCACTCATCTGCACCACTTTGCTAATTGTAGATTGTGCTGTGATTAAAAGGATTGAGAAGGAGAAATTGGAAAGGAAATGAGGCTTAAAACAAAACAACAACAAAAAGCCTGAAGGGTTCCCTAGCAACAGGGATTTATAGAGTTTTTTCTACTGTGCGACTGCTTTTTGAGAATTTGCCCAAAACCCAGAATCCGTTCTCTGCTTTCCACTTGGGGGCATTGGAAAGATAAGTAAATGATTTTGCTAAGTCCTGGGTGCAATGAGGAATGGAAAGCTGAGGGAGATTATCTTTAGGGGTTGCATACTTTAGATTCTTCAAATGACCCTCTGGAAATGTGTTCATTTCTTAATTACGTTCTATTATGTATTGACTTGTTTATTCTGTCTTATTTCCCTTCTCAATTTTGTTCCAAAATCTTGCACTGAGGTCAGGCTGACCAACCTGTTGTGCTGGGATCATCCTCTCCTTCTCCTGACTCCTCAGAAACAGGTCCAAATGTGATGTTTTTCACCCAGTTGCACAGCCCTTTGCATTACGGGCATAATGTGAAATCCTTCCTACTGTTTCTGGGTATTAATTTTTCCACGCTGAAAATCAGAAGAAAATACTTAAGTTTTATAATTTTGTTTCTGTGTAATAATTTCAATTTCCAAATCTTACCAGCTGCATAGTCCTTGTTAATGTGTTCCACTTTATCCTTTTTCATGGCTTAGAGTTCATGTTTTGCAGCTGTCCTTTGAGTAACTTTTCCCCAGTTGTCCTTCAATGGTGCAGTGAACCAACTAGAAACAAGTAGTGAGCAACTGGAAATATGGTACTGAGCTCAAGGAAATGCCTTCTCACTTACTGTGGTTAGTTGCTGGTGCTGGGATTATATTGTGCCACAGCTCTTGTCATGTCAGTCTTGTAAGATCTTAGAATCATAGAATCAACCAGGTTGGAAAAGACCCCGAAGATTATCAAGTCCAGATGTTAACCTAGCACTGCCAGGTCTACTGCTAAACCATGTCACTAAGAGCCTTTTCTTAACACTTCCAGGAACAGTGATTCCACCAATTCTTTGGGAATCCTGTTCCAATGCCTGACCACCCTTTCAGTGAAGAAATTTTTCTTAATATCCAGTATAAAACTTCCCTGCTGAAGCTTGAGGCTGTTTCCTCTTGTCCTATCAGTTGTTACTTGGGAGCAAAGACCAGCCACCTGCTGGCTCCATCCTCCTCTCAGGTGGTTGTAGAGAGTAATAACGTCTCTCCTGAGTGTTCTTTTCTCCAGACTAAACCCCCCAGTTCCCTCAGCTGTTCCTCATTACACTTGTGATGGAGGCCCTTCACCATCTTCATTGCCCTTTGCTGGACTCACTCTCTTTTGTGTTCAGTTCTAGGCTCCTCACTGCATGACAGCTCATGTCATCTTATATAAGTGCCAGAGGAAAAAAGTTCCCTAATATTTGCAGGATGTGGATTTCCAATTCCAGTGTTTGTTTTATACTAAGTTTGATTTCTGCAGTGCAAGATATGAGCTTGGTTGGATCTCTAGGATAAAATTTAACCTGCCTCCCTTGAGCAGTGGAATAAGGCAACTGAGATTTCAGGAGTATATTTTAAGGCTTTGCTCATGGCCTTTTGTTTAGGTGCTCCGGGAGGATGTGTGCTCTTCTGATTGTGCCTACGTAGAAGTCCTTGGCATCCCTATGAGGCTCATACACAAATCCTTCTATTACAAATAGCAGTGTGATTACAATTGTTAAGGAAAAAAAGTAATCAGAAGTTTGAGAGGTATAACTAATGTGTTTTCCAGCCCTTTGGCATTGCAAAAACACGTCCTTATATAAATTGCCTTGGTACACACTGTGCACATCTCCTTGTGCTCTATATACAAGAGGCAGCCTGTGACTGCACTTTGTTAGCCGCCAGCACTGAATACTGACCTAAATTAAAACTTCATATGCATAGGGACAGTGCCACATTCGGCTTTTTTTTCATCTGACTATGTAGGATAATGGGTTGCTATGGTAAAAACTGCAGTGATGACAAGCTGTGTGATGTCAAGCTAATATAAGATGGTTTTAACAAAATGAAGAAAATACGTTGAGAGAAATATTAGGCAGATATTTTGGATGAATAATGCTCTTTATACTTAATGAAAGGAAATACTATTCTACCTGCATTACTTCTCTTTGGCTAGTGAATCTAAACCAGATGGGGCTCATATAAACATCTGGCCATTTGTTCTGATCAGTGTGCTCAGAAAAATGGGATCTGGTTGATAGAGAAGCACTGTCATTTCGCTTCATGCAGGCAATTTATGAATTTCCTAAGATTAAGCTGAATCACAGATGCTCCCGTGAGTGGAAGAATAGTGTGTTTGGTGGAAAATCAGGTATGACCAGTGAGATCTGCTGGTCTTCAGGTTTTGTTATCCAATTTTCCTCAATCTCATATTGCTACTGGTTTGAGAAGTATGAGGTAGAATGTCCGTAAGTTTTCAGGATTTGTAGAAGTTCAATGAAGTCTAGTGAATCCACACTACGGTTTATTGGGCATTAAGCCGTAAAGAAGGGGCATACAGGTCCCATTTCTGTTTTTCAAGTGAGCCAAGATGAGCCTTCGTTTTTGTTGTGGGATCTTTCAGTGCCTGATTGTTCAAGTAGTAGCAATTGTAAAGAAGTCGTACTACTCTAGATAGGTACGCATCTCACTGCTCATTTCATGCTGTTTACAAACTAAAGTTCTATGAATAATATTTGCTAACTTGTCTCTTTCAATAGGGTTGTAAGTAAATGTGAGAGATGCAGTAAATGAAAAAAAATACTATTTTTAGTTCTGATTAATGAAGATGTTGGAAGATGTTGCCAAATAATCGTCACAACATGAAACTGCTTAGAAGTACATGAAGGAATTGGTAAAGTACCTGCTGTTGAGAAGGCACCATGACATTTACATGAGATTTTTATGTTTGAATTTAACTTGAAGTTTTCCCTTGCAGTTTTCTATAGAGAGGATGCTAAAATGTTCTTCATGCCCTAGCAATGATAACTTTTATAAAGTAATAAATTAAGAGCCATAAAGTGTGTAGGCTGCAAAGTGCTATATCTACCAGTTGTCTAAGTGCTCAGCAGAAAATGGGTATGAAACTTGCTTGGGTCTGTAAGAATAGAGAAGTTTATGGGCATGGATAAAATGGAGAAAGTATAGTGTTTAAAGAGTATTTATGATTGTCGTTCACCTGTTAATCCTTTTTCCTGAAGAGAGCTACCCATAACATCAAAGTATGATTTCCCTTTTTTAAGTTTTCTTTCTAAAAGGATGAAAAGCCCTCACACTTGACTGTTTACAGTCTGAGCTGATTTCTTGTCTTATGAACTCTTAGATTGCTGTGTTGAGAGAAATGGCTGCAGGTTTCATTTAACACTTAACTTTATGACCTTGCATTCATCACATCTTATCGTTGGTGTCATTTTGGTCCAGAAGAAGCTATTTTCAAAGCTTCCTTTCAGCTTTTCTTCCTCTACTTTCTGAAGTCTTTTTTATTTTCCCAAATGGATTTTTCTCAACTCTGCTGCATGCTGGTTGAGGGAATGAATCTTTTAAGTCTATGACATGTGGATGGCTGCTGTGTTGTGTCTTAAAGCAATATGGAAGCACAAGAACACTGGTAGTGGTGTAGTTTAACAACTGCTAGGAACATTTCACTGATACTTCCTCATGTCTGCCCTCTTCTTTGGTGTCATGCTTGCCCTTCCATAGTCTCTCTGGGTCCTAAAGCTGGCTCAGGCTAGGGTGAAGGGCTTTCAGTGAGTTATAACTGCCCGAAATCATTGCTACTGGGAGGAATGAGGTGTCTTTTAAAACTGTTTTCTAACAAGCTTTTATACTTTTTTCTTAACTGTCTTATGTCTTCACATTTCATGTGTTGGATAATTGTTTTCTGTTTCTCTAAAATGATTTTTACACAGCTTCTGGCTCTATATTTATTTATCTGCCCTTTGGAGAGTGCTATATAACCTTGGGATCTTCACTACCATCAACATTACCCAGTGCCTGTATGCCTTCTTGTGCTTGGCCTTCCAGTCCTGACCATAGATGTTCCAAGTGATCTGGAACCCCTTCTGAGTCACTCCATGTGGAAGAGACTCAGTATACCTTTGGGGAAATCCTGTGGCAGTTACTACCCCAAATGGGGATAGCCCAGTACCGTTGAGAAGGGTCATAGTTTAAAAGTCTCTGGATGATAATGTAAAAACCCTTTATGGGTTGTAATGAGCAGCAGGGCAGCAGTTTTAGTTCCTGTTTTCTAAGATCTGAGCAGCTTACAAAAACCCTGTAAACTAATACAGGGTAAGACAAAATCTACTTCTCTACTCATGTTGCTATGATGGCAGCTTTGTGGGGTTTTTTTGTTTGGGTTTTTTTTGGATTTTTTTAGGGAAAAAAAAAGAAAAAGCTGTATCTATATTCTTCCCATGTCAAAACAAACCCGTCCTTTCTCCCCCCATCTGCAACACCAAAAATACCTTCAGTAGAATTTTAACGCAGAATTTAACAGGATTGAATTAGGGGAGAATTAGGCTATCAAGCAAACTGACAGATGGCTTTTCTTCTACAAATCAAGCGGTTAAGTACAGAAAATTGTGCCAGCCTCTAGCTATTGAAACATCATTGACTGGGTTTCCCTCACTTTCCTTCTTTACCTCCTGTCTTCCCACCCATGTTGACAGGTTAATTCACTGGATTCACACATCCTGGGCAGCTGCCTTCAGAGTTGAAGCTGGTTGGTGCCAGCTGGGGTTCCGTGCCCAGATGCGTAGGGACAAGTATGACTTTTTGGTTCATGATCTGATAGAGATTTCATAAGTGCAGTACCCTGGTCTATGGGAGGGTGCCTCTCTGCCAGCTTGTCCTGACACAGCCAGCAGCATGTTTGAAACCAGTCCAGCACCCAGTGCACTTTGCCCTGTTCTTTTCTTATGGGTTTACAACTGTCAGTCTCCTTCTACTCCATCTTTCATCATCTCCACTTTCTGCCATCAGCTGGTCTCTTCCTGTCCCTCATAAACACTTTCTGATTTTCAGCCTATTCTGATGAAGTGAATAGCAAGAAAAAATTGAGAAGAGATGAGTATGAAGACTCAACAATGTTTTCTTGATCAGGATTTAGATGCATCACTGGAAATAGAAGAACAACAGTTGGACTATGTATTCTTTCCATACAACCTTGTCTCTATTGTATTGAGATGAGTCAGTGGACTCATCAGGCTCTTTCTATCCTCTAAAAACACTCAATGAAGGAAAGTTTCTTCAGGAAGCTTGGAAGTAAAAGTGCTTTTTGGTTTATTTCTCACTTTCCACAAGCTTATGTGCAGCAAAGGTGCAGGCTTCTGCAGGGGTGGGTGCTTTAACAAGTAAGAATACTACAATCCAGTCTCCTGTTGATGAGCAAAATAAATGGATTTCTGTGTTCAGCTGACATCATGTTGCATTTTGAAGACTTGGAAAACAGCATTGTCTGCCAAGACTCATGTCTTTAAAAGTGTTGGAAACTAGAGTATCACTCTTAGAAGTCAGAGTGAAATACATGGTTTAGATTCACGTGTCATCCAAGTGTTTCATGGGCAGCTGAACTCATTCTTGTTCATAGACTGCAATGTTTTAAATTTGTTTTTTGAATTTTATTTGGGAGTTATTTCAGGTCAAGTCCAAAAGTGTTTTCTATCACTGCTGTGCTTCATGTAAGCCTCCAAGAGAGAATACTTCCTCAGCTTTTTAGCTCTTCTGAACAGAAATGCGACCTCCTGTTCGTGGTCTCCAAGATGTAACCCCCTACTTTGTAGCACCTTTCCTAGGAACCTATTCAAGGGGACTCCTTGGCAGTGGTTTGAGGAAATGAACAGTTTCAGGTGAGTTGGTGTCATGGCAAGTATTAGCTCATGTCTCTTTGCTATCAAAAGAATACAAAGGACAGAAATAAGAGCTTCTAAGGCTTGACCTTATGTTGAAGGACCCCTAGTGAATGACAGTAATTGAGATGAATGTCACAGCCAATCTCTTCTGGCTGCTTTAGAGGAAAAGATGTGACAAGGTGTGTCGCAAAGGACACAGTCTTATTTGCAGGGCTGAAGGAAGGTGTAAATGGCCCAGAGAACTTGTGAGTCAGTCACTTAGGTGCTGTTTTGAAGGCTGCAAATGAAGATAGTTTCTAAGAAGTCACTGTTTAGCCAGTAAATCAGTGGGAAAGCTCAGGTACATACAGAGAAGCAAACACTTTCAAGTGGAGGTCAAAACTTGAACTTGACTTTCAATTTAGTTCATTTACTTTTTTATGCTTGCTTCAGCAGCCTACATAGCCATCATCTCCCCCACTAAAGATGCATTTAAAGCCTGGAACTGTATGATGCATGTCAGTGATGACAGATATTTTATTATGATGACTATCATGATCGCAGGTCTAACCTAGTGCTGAATCGAATCAGTGGGCTCCCTTGGACTTAAGTTAGCTCTCCCTCATCAAGGCAGAAGGGAATGCCTCTTCCTGCCTCTAATTTGATCTTATACTCAGGAAGTCTTACACTTCAAATCACTATCTGTACTGGGCACAGGCATATATTTTTAAGTGTCCTTTCTAATGATACCTTGTATTTTTATATCCTTCTGTGCAAGTGCAAAATTGGAGTGAAAGTTTTATGTGAAAGGCCCACACTGGAGCTGATTCTTCCCCCCCTCCCCACTGCTTTTGTCCTCTGTGTGTTTTGCCCCTCACTGCGTGTTTTTGTGGTGTTTTGCTTTGTATCATCCATTCTCCCCTTTAATTCATGTTTTAATTGTATTTTTTAGCATTGCATTAAGTAGTGCTTATTTTGGAAGGCATTACCATAATTGGAATTTGCACTAGGAATAAATGCAGACAATAGCTGTCCTAAGTGGATGTTTGTTTTCTGCACTAAAGTCCCTTTTCCCCCATATGACCTGAAATGAGATTGATTGTTAGGGATCAAAATTATATGAACCAATGTATATTTAATATGAAATAAAGAAATATCATCCTTTTTTTCTGTCCAGGGCCAATAATCTAGTTCTAGATTGCATTTATTTAATAAGGCTTTTTTTTTTAAATTTGTTTTTCTCCTTCTCTAATATTAAAAATAAACTACTTCCAGTAAAGCAAAGAGACCAGGCGAAGCTGGTATGATTTGGTAATTTATCAAGTGTGGCTGCCAGGGAATGGGCCCCAAGACCAAAGCAGCTGCTTTGAAAAATATGTGTTTGCTTTCATAATGGAGCTGAAGTGTAGGTGAGTGCATGAGGTATGGAGCTGGCTTATCTCTTGCACAGAAAACGTTCTTAAGAAAACATGCTGATATGTGCACAGTCATAATTAGTAATTATGGCAATTTCTCAAAGAGGGGGAAGTCAAATGTAACTGAAAGGACTGTAAGTCCCCCCCACTGTGTAGAAAACACTACCTGGGACCTAAGCTGGTAGCAGCGAACAAGAGAAAACAAGCAGAATCAAGAATATGAAGTGAGTTGAGGCAATAGATTTGTTTAGCACTCTGATTTACTTCAGTTCTAGCATGAGAAAATATTAAACTTTGGTTCACTGCTGATATGAATTGATTTAGTTCCCATTCTGACCTTCTCTGTGGACTGTGTCAAATTTTTACTGCAGGAGAATCTGACTTAATATAAAAAGCTTGCGTTAGCATGACATTAGGAGCTCTTGTTGCCAGTGTTGTCAAACTCGGTGTAACTAGAATCTTCGTTTGTGATGGGAAGTGACAGAGGAAGCTGCAAATCTGTCAGTCAGGCTACTTCAAAAAGTAAAGTTATTTTCTGAAGATGCAAGTTCTCAGGCTGGAAGTTGATGTGTCAGGATATGTGCTGCTCTGGAAAGGTCTGTGCTGTGCACTGGTAGAACAGTTCCTGAGTATCAACAGGATAACACAATGTACCTGCACACATTATTAATGCTTGTCTAGCTGCTGTTTCTCCCCTATAATTCATACCCCATCGTACGTGAGGCTTTTATTTTGCAAATAGTTGTTTGTGGTGAAACTGCATATAACTAGCTTTCTTTCAAACTACGCTGCTGTAATTGGGGGTAAATAACAGCATTTAAGTCTTTCCTGAACTTGACATTTACAGACATTCCTCTGCTGTTTGCATTCTTTTTTATTGTCATGCCATGAAAAGTTTTGTAACCAAACACATCATTTCTACCTGTTTCTATCCCATTTCTCCTCAGTGAAGGAGAGCACTCTGCCATGCAAAACTGCAGCCTTTCCCTGTAAACTACTTGAAGCTTGTCTGTGTGAGAGCACCTGTGATAGGTGTAGGGTTTTTGAGTTGGGAAGCCTTGTGGGAGTCAGTGGGGCTTGAGTGGAGTGTAGATTTTCGTTGTGGCTAATACGTGTTGTCTGGAAAACCCTCTTCCTGTTGAATACAAACATTTAATTTCCCTGGGAGGTACCTTCAGAGGAATCTTGAATCTCAACCTGTAGTAAGAAGGGCAGATAGTAATATTTATAAAAACTTTTGTCAGTTTTTCATTTCAATTTTTTATTGCACTCTATGGCTTTTGAAAAGCAAAAAGAGGAACTGAGGTGTCAAAACAAAAAAGCCCTGAATGCTCTTTTCAATAAAAGTCTGCATCTGCTCCATTTCACTTTTTTGTTTCAGTGTAAATGCAGACCAGGCATTTTGTTCCTCTAGGCCTTAACTGAAGTCTCTTAAACTTACTCATGCAGCAAGTATTTCTTTTACTTGAAATCAAGTAATAGACAAAGTTCATCTTTTTTTATCATTCAAATTTCCATTTATGGTTCTTCCTTTGCAAGACTGAAGCTACAGGTCATTCTGACACAGCATGCAAATCTCTATTATTCTTACTGAAGCTAAGGGGATATGAAAAGTGTCTGACATTTTCCAGAATAGCTGTGTTTATGCTGTCTGAAAGATCAAATTGGATGGGAGCTGCAGTGCCATAAGATGAGTAGGAAGAAGTAAAATCACAGAAAGATTTTATGTTGTGGGGTTTTAATGATTTACAGGAACTTTGACATCCAATATGCCGATTTGGGAGGAGATACCCATTTTTTTTTCCAATCCTAAACAACACCTCTGTAGCTAATTATGAAATTACTCAGCATTATCTACCACTAGAGTTTGTTATATTCCAAAATCTGGCACCTTAGCTTTATGTATCAGCTCAAGTACAGCATTTGCTTGCAAGATGCATTGCAAGATCTTGAGACAAAACAAGTCTTCAGTGACCTTTGACTCCTGGTTAATGCAGCCTCTGTAATCTCTTGTACTATGGGAAGGTGGGGTAGTATTTCTTCATTGCTAGAAATCAGCTCTAAGCTCAACATGTGAAAGAAACCAGCTAACTGGCTTGCAGTGAAAATAACTGTATATTAACATTTGCTTTCAGCTGTGATTTACCATTGGTTATTTTGTTAGAATATGGGTTTTCTGTCTCAAGAAAATGTTTATTACTGTGTCTTTATGTGCATAGGACATTTGCCTCTCCTTCCTTCTCTGATGCTACAGCATCAGTATTCAGAGCTCAACACTGCAAGACTGGAAATTGAGAGTGGAAAGTGAATTCACTGTATAGGGACTGTGCCCCTCCAGGGGTGCTGCTGCAAGATTCATGAGCTTTGCCAGACTTTCCTATTTTATAGTGAGCATTGGTGTCCTTGGGAATGTAGCAAGTGATGGCAATGGCAGATGCCTGTGTAGTGTTGCTGTTCATGCTCATAGCTGGATGCTGCATTATACTGCCACGTGCTGTGTAATCCAAGTCACTGAAATGGGCCAGGCAGGAGTATTGCTGCATTGGTAGTCTGTAGTCTGCCACTTGCACACTCAAGCACTTTGCTTCCCTTAAAAATATAGGTGTTGGAAAAAGGTCTCGGTTATTCTTCACATACCTAGAAATAAGGCAAGAGAGTTGGAAGTTGGGGAGGGAGCAGACCATGAGGTTATTACTATTAGAAGGTAGATGAGAGATTAAAGGTAGACGAGCTACGGGAGGAAAGGGAGTTCTGATGTAAATACCACTTGTGTTAGCTTTGCGGCTACTGAGTTGCAGGCAATTTAATAAATACACTGCAACCTCATGCAGTAAAATGTGATAACTCTGGGTACAGAGAATAAAACACAAATTTCTGTTTGGTGTATGCATGCTCCTTATGTGAAGGTGAAGCACTGCTCTGTACAAATACTACTAAGTTTGCAGAATGTACTTTGCAGAGGAGGAGTGGACCAATTATTTTCTCCCCACACAAACACCTGGTTTTTGGAGACATGGTGTCATACCGGTAACTTACAGAAGGTGTTATGACTCAGGGACTACTCTGTGCATGTTGGAACCTAGGGCAGGGCTCTGTCCTCTTTTGCTCATCCACACAGATCTATATGTAGAAATATGCACTATGTACGACAGCTTCAGACACTTTGTATGAAAACAGACATGGGAGTGGTTTTCTATTTATGCTTTTGCATGACTGGAACTGCCTACTGATACAGAAAAAGAGGAATGAGAATTTGGACACTAATATGAGTGAACAAATGGCATGTGGAGATATGCCTTTAGATTGTCAAAGCAATGATTGAATCTTGCTTTGAATTTTGATGTATCAGTAGGATATTAAGTCTGGATATTAAGACCATTGTATTTTCATATTGTGATACCACATTTAAAGTTGGCACTGCTCACAGTTTAAAATATCCCCACACTCTCAACCCCTATGGGGCTTTCATCATCTAATTGTTCATTGTGTCTGACTTATGCAGGCATGTCCCTAAAGGCACCTCTGCCCTCCCAGGTACCCATGGGAATCCTGCAAGCAGAAGGAAGGCAGAAAGCTACACATGTTTAAGTAATCCTTGTGTAAGCATGCTGACAAGCACAGGGAGAGATACTTGCCTGGGATATGGGGCAGAGAGGAGCAGGGTAGATGAAGTGAAAGCTCTTTTTAAGATGAGCGTTGCCATGGAAACCAGTGCCTTGCTCTGTGTTGGACTCTTGTGAAGTGAGGCTCATGTCTGAAATCTGTGATGCAGAAGCGCTTCGGAGGTCCCTGGGGCTGTGCCTGCAAGAAGTCATGCTGCCTGGTCAGGCTGCTTCCATCTCCACAGCTTAGGAGCTGGCCACGGTTCAGTAGCCTAATCAACGTCTGCATAAGGTCTCATGGTTTGCTGTGAGGGGGAGCAAGTGTGGTGTATTGTCAGGCCTGCTCTGATGCCTTCTGAGGAAGAAAGTGTGAACAAGCCTCATGGCACAGGGAAGCTTACCCTGTTTTCAACCCTGGACCCAAGTTCCCTTTTATGCCTTTATTTGTCTATCTGTAAAGTAGCATAGATCATTTCTTTTTATTTCTACAAGTACAAAAAGAAAAGGCCAACAGTCTTTGTGTTCCAAACTGATAAAACCCCTCCATAAAAAGGTCTAAGTCAATCAAAGAATGGGCACAACACCTGAAATTGCTAAATAAGCTGATAGAAGAGGCATCTGGTAGCTGATTCTGTGCCCCTGCAGTTGAGGGTTTGTCTGGCAGAATGCCTCCTCAAGTCTAGATGCTGTTTTGTGTTCCCATGAAATCTTAGAATTCCAACCCGCTCTGTGCAGGTGCTTTAATTTTTTTTGTCTTGCAGCTGTGGGGCATGGGACACATGGGGGATGTAGTGTGTGTGTGCAAGAAGACGCTGGAAGCTGAGGTAAAGAGCCCCTCGTTGGATTTCCAGTCATAAACATCAGGGTAAGTCAGTGTGGCATAGAGCTACGCAGAGGACACCTGTGCCCCACTTTAAACAGGGACTCAGGTTCAGGTGTCCCATAGGACACATGCACTGAAGTATGATTAATATTATACCTAAGGCTCTTAGGTCAGTTTTCTAACTCCTATTTTGTTAATTTTCCACTTGCTGGAAGACAATCTGTCTTTATGAATTGATGTCTGTTGGGTTCAGGCATGCAAATGTACCTGAAAAGTCTCTTAATTACTTTTCTAGGGTTTGTTCTACCTACACAGTAATAGATACTATCTTTGTATTTTGCTTTTTAAATTAGCTTCTTTTTTTTTTAATTCTTGTTGAAGTTTGAGTCTTGTTCATTCATCTTTTGTTAAAGGAAGTCAGGGACCAAATTGAAATTTCTGTCTGCAAAGCTGGAATAGCACTTGCACCTTTCTAATGTTGGACGTCATGCCTCCTTCACTTTAAAGTGATGCAGGTTAAAAGAATAAGACTGAAAACGTGATTAAATGTTGTGACCATACTTTTGTTTCTATTTTTACTGCACCTTCAGAGTTCCCTCAGAGAATGAAGGCTGGGACTCTGAGAGAATTGGACTCCAAAAGCCAGATTTCCAGGAGAGACTTTGGTTCTTGGATGCAGATCTTATTAGATGTACAAATCTTTACAACTTGTACAGAGAATCACCCCTTTTGGATTGTATTTCTTGGTCTTTGCTCCCAGTGTTTTTGCAATGGCGATCTCATGCTTTTCTTTCATCACACTAGAGACAATCAGCCTCTTGGCGCAGTAAGGAAAGGATGTTTCTAATTACTGTTTGGTTCATACTAATGCTGCTTTCAAATGTTGCTAATGATACAGCCATAGTTTTGAGACATCTTTCTGGGTTTTTTTATGACCTTGCATGCTTTGTTATTGCCTTTCTGCAGTTGATTTATTGCATTTAAAGACACAGGGAAAACAAGACGCTAGAACCCACTGATTTTTAAAGACTCAGGTTCTCTGAAGAATCCAAGGAGAGTAGTTTGGTGACTGACATTTACAGTAAGCCCCAATACACAAGTCTTAAAGTTCTTGCAGCTCAGAGTAGGTGTAAATGAAGGAGGTGTGACGACTATGAGATAATTCAGTCTGTTGGCACCCTTCTGTGATCTACGTGAAAATTGTTATGAAATCTTGTAGTTGAATTTATATTAAAAATTAGGGTTGGGGATGTAAATTCAGGGAGTCTGTGTGCAGAAATTTAGGACCTGTGTATTTCTTTAATAGGCATCATACTATTTATGGGTTGCCCTTGGGAAGACTCTGGGAGAGAGTAATAATTGCTCACTGCTTCTGTATAATAAAGGATGTTTAATCTCCTTTATAACACTGTATGTAATCATCATTGTAGAAAACTTTTCAGAAAACCAGTATTTCAGATGGATTCATGGCAGTGAGGGTACAAAACTGTAATTAGTATGTGTTCACTTAATCGTTCTGGAGTGTGTTGGGGTTCAGATGGGAACTTCAGTCACTGCTGCTTGAAATGAGCGTAGGTAACGGCTCATCCTGGGAAAGTATAAAGCTTGCAAGACTGGCTATTTAATACCAAGATTTTTACTGTCTGGAGAGAGATAAGGTTATGTAAAAATGAATCTGCTGAGGAGGCTGAAGTGGCTGGTGTGCTACCATTGTGAAATGTAGAGATGCTTTTTAATAGAGGAAGTAGAAAACAACTTGTTTTTTATCAAGAGTTGGAGGTTGCTGAGAGTTGTGGATGATGGTAAAGAGAGTTTTATTGTGTTCCATCTTAATGATGCAGTGCAGGAAAGTCAGTGCTGAGTCAGAGCTGCTCTGTAATCATTCATCAGGGTCAGGAGAAGGGTGTTCTCTGCAGTGGGAACATGCTGTGCCTGATCTCCAGTGAGGACAGTACTGGCCAATATATGAGTGTTCTTCCCAGATGGTGCTGCATAAGAAAAGGAAGAAGGGATAAATAATGTGCTGCTCTTGAGGTCTAGGTTGCTGCTGAAAGCATTTTGAAAGGGACCATTTCATTGCACAAATGTCTCTTCCCAGGGCAACTTGTTCACTTCAAATGTGTATAAAAAAAGATGCTGAAGCAATGTGTAGGTTTTGTTCCCTTTTCCTAAGAATCCCAGAGAGTGTGTTATTTTGAGGGAAGTGCCTTAGTTCTCAATAAGTTCCATGAGTTTGAAGGCTAGACTCACACAAACATAGGCTCTGACATCTCACCTGCCCTGCCACACGCACTTCATAGTATGTTATGAGACCCCACCTGCAGTACTGTGCCCAGTTCTGGAGCCCCCAATACAAGAGGGATATGGATGTGCTCCAGTGAGTCCAGAGGAAGGCCATGAAGACGATCATAAGGGCTGGAGCCATCTCTGTTCTGGAGACAGGCTGAGAGCGCTGGGCTTGCTCAACCTGGAGAAGAGAAGGCTCTGAGGAGACCTTAGAGAAGCTCCCAGTACCCAAAGAGGACCTACAAGAAAGCTG